>APFE030443229.1:84241-106695 GCA_000404065.3 Pinus taeda | reverse complement strand
TTGCTGGTAAAGGTGGACACTTTGAAGAATATTGTAGATGCATTGACAAAATCTGTGAGCTCTGAGAAGTTCTCTTGGTGTAGAGAGACAATGGGCATTTTAGGGCTAAGAAAATGACTAAGCTCACTTGTTGGCCCTCTGTGGAAAGCAAAAAACAAGTGGGAGAATGTTGGGTTGTGTTATATTCTTTCCACATAGTTAACAGGGGGTTTGAACCCTATGTTAGGTTCGATGGACCCACTTATGGTTTTGTGCATCATTTTCGCACATGTTTTTTGGACACGATAGTTTTCGATCCATGGTATTGGATGTGATGGTTTTCGGTCCATGTTATTAGACGCGACGGTTTTCGGTCCATGGTATTGGATGCTTCGGCATGTATAAATATGTATTGTAACACTGAAAGGAACATAATGAAAAATCAAGCTAGTAGTCACGGTTTTGGGATCCAAGGGAAAATCTCTATGTATATGTGTTTTATGTGTTCTGCTCTCGCACTGTTTATTTTCTGTGTTTTAGAATTCATATGCGGGTAATTTATGTACGGGGTTAAAACCTACAGAATACATGGAGGATTTGATGGTAACCATGAAGGAGCTCTCTTGATATCTGATTTTGATGTCTTCTCTTCATCAAGTGCAGCCCATGGTTCTTTGATCTTGTCTTTTGAATCTTCTTCTTCTGGATGTGGTCCTTCAATGATATCAATATAATCTCTTTTTTGCAATACTCTTCCTGAGCTATGGTGAATACCATTAAGCTCAAGAGGAGTTGTTTGGAAGTGTTATACCTCAACATTGTAAATGGGTTGAACTACTTCAATGTGGTTTGGAAATGGTGGTATAGGTAGTTGAGTGGGAGTGTATATTTGATAGGGATGTGGATGGGGTTGTGGTTGGGTAGGTGGTGGAGGCAGAAAAGTGGGAAGAGAGTTGTGTTAGGGCCTCCACCCCTGATGAGATGCATTCCACTGAGGTTGCGATTAAGCATATGATTGAAATGAATGGTTGGATGGTTGGGCATGATATTGAGATGTGAAGGGACAAGAAGGAGGCGTGGACTAGGAAGGATGAGCAGGGGGGCCCCAAGAAGGTATGTAGGTGACTTGGTTGAGGTTGTAGTATGCCCGAGATGTCCCTTGCATCCCCTGCTGGTATGGTCTAGGTTCATGCGACCTCTTTTGGTTTATGTAATAGATCTATTTAGTGACACCTCTGACCCCTTGGTATACAAATTTAAGTCTGGTCAAGGAAGGGCACTTATCTATAGAATGATGTTCTTTGCAGACTGAACAAATCCCTATAGAGTTCAATGGGCATTCATTCCTATGATGCCTCCTAGTGCATCTAGAGCAAAAAATGGCCAAATCCCTCTCTGCTTCCTATTATCTTATTTTGATATGTAAGGTATCCATTTGCATGGAAAGAATATGCAACATTTCACTCTTGAAGTCTTCTAGCATGTTTCCAATTTCACCTTTAATGGATGAATTGGAAGAAGAGGTATTGCCTCCAGCATTTCTGTTTTCAACCATTGGCTCCAGAGGAATGTTTTCTTCTTCTTCTTCCTCTACAGGTTCTTCAAATATGTCTTTCTATTCACCTAAGGGTTCTTCTTGATCGCAACCACCAAATAAGAGAGAGGGTTGGTTGTGTGAAGAAGTGGGGGTGTTGGGCAAATTTTTTCCTGAGTTATCTCTATTCTTACGCGGCATGAAAGGAAACCCTTTTGGTTAGTTTTTGTTTATTTTTCCCCACACTAAAATTACCTGCAAAACTGAAATTGATTGAACAAAACAAATTGCAACTAATTGAAATGAACTTGCCGAAATGAAATTTGCAGAATTGAAGAGAAATGACTAGTCTACATTCGATGAAATAAACTATTAGCATAATGTTGCAATAAAAAATAGTTGAAAGCAGTAATCACAGAATACTCTAACGCTTCCCTGGCAATGGTGCCAAAAAGTGGTGAGCACCAGTATTCCAGCAATAATGTTGCAACTCCTAGGCTACCTACTTTACTCTTAACATCCCGGTAGTTTGTAACAAACTTGGAAGCGTCGATGATTTATGCACAAGTACTAGTTCCCACTGTAGGTTGTCACTTGGTCAGTCAGCGCAAGATCACTAGGAGCTTGAGCCAACTTCTATGGATTCCAAAATAAGTTCTATATGTGATGAAAGGAAAGAAAGATAGACGTTATTCTAACTGCAGAAAGGAGAAAGACTGAAATGTAAAGCAAACCTAGTGAACCCTAATTAATCAACTAATTCTAATTTTGCAGAAAGTGCTATGAAAACCATGAAAGGAATGCTATTACCTATTCAAGGAAGTAAACAACATCTAACTAAGATATTTCTGGAAGTAAATAACCAAAAAAAACATCTTTTTGTATTTTTATGTGAATTTGACATGCATATAATTTATTGTATGTGAATGTAGCAGCGAATAGGTGGTGTTGAAGGGTCGTTTTGGGACTTGAGAGGATGTAGGATGGTGTTGATGGGTACTAGGAGGTCTCAGGTGGCCTTCTGGAGGCTTTTCCCATGCTTGGCCTTCAAAAGAAATCCTACAGGAAAATCTACAGAAGGACACATGAAATCTATTGGAGGAAAATATGGCCACTATAGGAGGCCTATAAGAGGAGGCTGAGAGAAGTTGTCAGTATTTTGAGGGTGTAAGAGTGGGTGGAAAAGGTGGATGAAGGTTGGAATGAGGTGTTAGGGTGCCTAGGGTCTACCAATAATCACCGAGAGAGAGGAAGATGATTGGGTTTTCTCAAGGAGAGAGGAAGAAGTTTGATGGAAAATGCAGGAAACTAAGGTAGAATTGAGGTGAGGTTTGAGCGACCTGTAGGGCATGGATCAGATGGAGGAGGTGATGACTGATAAGCTGGCCTATTGTAAGAAGATATCTTCTACAATGGAACTAATAGTCAACCAATAAGATCAAACAAGCTATGAAATGAGTGCGTCTAGAAAAACATAGTTTTGCATCAAACTAGTCTAAACTATGATCTATGAAAGGAAATGTTGAAAAACGCTACAAGAAAGGTAAGCTTGAAAGAAGAATATTGTAAATAAATAATTGAGCATGATGAAAAAGATCTGAAGCAAAGCAGAACTAGACTATTCACCTACTAAAAAGCTACAAACACTAGAAGTCCTATGAATGATGAAAATCTGTGTTTTTGGGGCAGCAAGAGGGTCTTTGCCTCAAATCATGGTCCCAAAGGGAGGAAGAGAGGCCAAGGCATTGTTGCTATCCTCTTGAATCTTCTCTTTATCACAACTTAACCTGCTATAGAAAGCACAAATAGAAGCAAACTACTGAATCATCAAAAGCAACCTATTCTTAACCATAAAAGAAATACATCTAACAACAACCTAATCTACAAATTGAAATAAAACATAAAAATACAAGTAAAGAGGAGCTTGGCTGCTTGGATTGGCCCCTAATCTAAGATCTTCATCCCTCTAAGGTAACTCAGTGCTAGCTCAAAAGGGATTCCATCTCTATTATGAAAACAATAACAAGATTGCATGAAACTGTCACAAAATAATAAGCTCGAAGCTGGAGCAGAGTTTACATAAGAAAAAATCCAACAAAAATACGACCCTAGTGAGACCCTAGGCCTCTCTACTTATACAAATGAAGCTACCAACAACTTCCTTAAAATCAGGGAGGCTTGGCTCCCAAAACTCGAGATAATCATCAGTCATACTCCACTTGCTCGGCTGCCTTCTAGTGCATGATTCGGTTGCTTGTACTCTGACTTGAATGAAGCATAATTCGAAGTGAGGAGTAATAAATAAGGGGGATTCCCTCGTATAATTCCTATCCTTTCTCCACTTCGAATTATTGCTGCCATCTGTCCACTGGATCCTTGACTTTTACCTTGAAATTCATCAATAATCTACATTAAACACATGTTAGACCACATGGCATCATAACTAACTCAACTCATTCCTTAAGCATAAATATAATTAGAAAATAATACAATAAGCTAAGAGAATGGTTGATTTGACTAGGTTAGGAGGTAGAATGAGCCCATATAATTACCCATTTATGAGGCTTATCAATATTCCACCTCTTGTACTCCAAAGAAATATTTGGAGTATTTTTCATATAATTGTTTCTCCTCCAATAGTTTGAGCACCCTATCAACATTTTGAACATGATCCCTCCAAGACATGTTATCGATTAGTATATCATCAAAAAATACTAACACAAATTTTGTAAGGAAGGGTTTGAAAATGGAATTCATGAAAGCTTGAAATGTAGAAGGTGCATTGGTAAGGCCAAAAGGCACGACCAAAAAATTCATAATGACCCTCATGAGTTCTAAAAGTTGTTTTCAGAATGTCTTTAGTCTTCATTATAATTTTATGATATCCTAAACAAATATCCAACTTGGTGAAGTAAATTGATCCATGCAATTCATCCAAAGTTCATCAATAACAGGAATGGGAAATTTAGCTTTAATAGTGAGCTTGTTGAGCTCCCTATAATCCAAACACATGCACCATGATCCATCCTTCTTGTGCACCAACACTACTAGAGCAGATAAAGAACATTGATTAGGTTGAATTATACTAGCCTCTAGCATTTCTGCAACCATACGTTCAATTTCACTCTTTGGGGCATAGGGATATCTTTAAGGCCTGATGTTTGGAGGAACACTTTTTGGAATCAAATTAATAGCATGATCATGATCATGAATAGGTGGGAGACCTTTGGGAGTCTCAAATACCTTAGAATGATTGTCTGAGACATTTTGGATATTTGGAAAAATAGATTATTTTGATGTGGGAACCTCTATCGAACATAATTGTGCAATTACACCTCGTTGTTCCTTCTTTAGAAGACTTGTTATTCCATTAGACTTGATTATCTTTCCTGGTTTCAATGCAATACCTATTAATTCAACTTTCTTTCCTTCCAAAGAAAATTTCTTGAAAAGTTCTTGAAAATTAAAAGCTATTGTAGCCATTGGACTCCTAGTACAACATCAACACCACCCATTGGATTGGAAATCATTGGGATATTCAACACATATTCTCCCATGGATAGTTTGAAATTATGGAACTTTCTATAGGAATTTATGGTTCCTCCACTTGCAACCATCACTTGACACTCTAGTGCTAGATATAGGAAGAAATCCAATTCCTTGGCTATCTTACAATGAATAAAATTATGGGTACTACCTGAATCAATAAACAATATTACCTTTTTCTTCTTGATATGTACTTCTATCTTGATAGTTTGAGGAGTGGTAATTCTGGCCAATGCATTACAAGATATGGTTGGATTCATTTCTTATTTATATAGGGTTCATTCCTGGTGTATATCCTCTTCTTTTGATTTTTCTTGTTCATTTTATTCCTCTCTTGACAATCTATGTAAAATAATTTATTCTCAACACACTCATGACCTTTAGTGTATTTTCTATCACAACTGTAACCAAGCCCTTTTTCTCTTTTTTTCTTCCAATTGTTGGGGTGTCAACCTTGTAGGTTGCGGACAACTAGGTGGTACAGATCCATTTGGGTACACCAATCCCATCATCCAAATCAATGTTTTTAGGGCTCATAAAACCCTAATTTCAATTGCTACATGCCCTAAACAAGTCACTCTTTTGAATGCATCCTTCCCATATAGTTTCATGACATGAAGACATCCTAAAAAGACCTCGAGAGGGACTAGCGTAGGTAGGCCCATGTAAGGGTGTGCTACAGAGTAGTTAATTCCTTTTCGGGGATCTCTTTAGAGCACTTAGGCCTCCTTTCACCTGCATTGGGCGAGTTTGAGAAAAATTCACATTGGGTTTGGGGAATATTCTTATCTTTTGGAGTCATCTAGAAGGTTCCCTCACTTATCAACTCCTATGAGCTCAAAAATTAATGAGGAATGAGTTAAGATGCATCCTATCCTCTCATCCCTTCCTCCGTGGAACTAATTCTAAATATGGAAGGGAATTCAATGCCACCATTTACAACAAAACCTCCTTTATCTCCTTATAAATTAATCACTCATCTAAGAGATCAGGGGCTAGATTATGTTGAATTGTAATGAGATAATGTTTGTACGAGATTTGGCTTTGAAGCAAGTATTGTAATGCTACAAGTTTTTCATGCTTTTGATCTGATGTGGATGGGATCCAAGCTAGACGAATGGCTTTGAATCTGACACCAATGGTTGTATTTCCTTCTTCTATTCAATAAAGTGTTTGAACCTTCCTCCCATATGTTTGTATCGTTTTACATTGCTTATATGTGTGAAATGTATCTGATTACATTCACTTATATTCAATAGATCTTTTGCTTTGATCGATTATTTTTTTTCTATTGTGTTTACAGGTACTTCTTAAGCGTATTAAGTATGGGAAGGAGCGATAGGATCGATACAAGGGAGATGAGAGGAAAGAGGAACTACAAGTAGGTATTCTCATCTTCTCATCTTATCTATTGCTTTATCGGAAAAGACTAAAACACTTTAAATTGTTGTTCTAGATATGGCTACTTGTCTAGGGAATTAGTATTTATCCGTAGATACCAAATTCTCCAAAATCAATTGGTGAATCCACTAGGAAATATCCTATTTCCTAGTAGCTTATCCACCTCCTAGGACATTCTTATAGACCCTACTTGTGTTCATTGATTGTATTTCATCTCTTTTGCATTGAGTTTTGGTCAAAAATTGAGGTTAAACAACTCTTGAGTGGCCTCTCAGGAATCAGCGTAGGCTTGGTCAGGGGACAGTTCTCTGTAGATCACCCTTGAGTGAGAGATAGTGTGAGCTGCAGTGCATTTAGTCACTCTTTAACCTGTGTTGATCTTCCTAGGATAAGTTTCCCACCTTTGGAATGAGATTTTGCCAACTTTTCTCTTTTTTTTTGTTTGTTGATTGGTCAATGAATGTCCTGTTTCACAGAACAAGTTTCTATCACCTTTGCTAGCCCTATTTTGACTTGATTGATTAACATTTCTTGAATTTTTTATTTGCCATTATCGATCCATAGTCAAAGTTAGAATATAGTTGATTAATTTTTGTTTGAAACAAAGTGTCATAAAAGTCTTCTTTTCCTTTGAAATAGAATTGTCGTAAAGTCTTCATTCTTGTTAAAGGTTGAATGATTATATGTGCATTAGTTTCCTTTTTTGTTCATCATAACATTAATGGAATATAGAAGAAAAACTTGCATCGTTCATATCGTAGTTTTTGAATGCTTGAAATTAATAGCTAGGGAAATTGCATTAGATGTGCTCTTTTCTCTTTGTCAAAGATCTGATTGCTCTATCCCTACTAGCTAAAGTTTTCATTGTTCAATTGAATGAGAATAATGCTTATCATATTAGTTTCATTTTAGGAATTGTAAATACACATCATGTGGTGAACCTTGAAATGTAAATTCTTAAGAAGATAAACTTAAAATTTATCTGAATTTACCTAATGGAGCATTGTCACCTAATGAAAAACATTTAGTGGTTCTAGGCTAGAGATGTGTTCCGACGTCGTAAAACAAAGCAACTATTGCTAACTTATCTGCAATACATCCCAAGTGTGATACCTCATTCCATGTAAATGAGTATATTGTAGCTTGTGCACATACCTTCGGGTATATAGGGCGATGTTACAGTACGTAAAGTATATGGGAATGCTCTCACTATGTAGTTTTGCATTAGACATCGCTTATACAGATTGGACCTCCACGTACTTTTGGGTATATATGAGAGGACAACACTAGGCTACTATCCATCCTTAGGTAACCGAATCAGTCGCCTTGTACATTGTGTTACATCAAACACATCATTTGGGGAGATTGCATGCTCATACTTCTTGGTTCGCCAAGAGGTATTTTGTAGTTCACAGTTGCTTGGTAAACCTTTTTCCTAGATTATCCCTTTTTTGTTTTGTTATGTTACTTTGATTAAAATAAAATTAATTGACCATGGATAACATCCTCCATGCTCACTCCTTAGCTGATCTTAGGTTGAAAAAATGGCAACAAATCTGGAGTCCACCGATCAAGGAATTCCTTTTAATGGGAATCCTAGTTGTTTTCCTCCTTTTGGAAATATTGGTGCTCCTTATATGGCTACATTATCCCTACCGTGATTTACCATTGGCTTACCAGTATGGTTGTTTTCAACCTCCTTGGTTCAAAATGTCGTGATTTCTTCGCAATCAAGTACTCCAACTGGACAAAACAACCTCCAGTTGATCCTAAAGTTGACCCTTTGCCTTCTTCCTTGGTTGTTTCTTCCTCTTCACCTGGTGAAAGTATTGGTACTAGTAACCAGGTAGCTAAGAAGAAGAAAGGGAAGAAGAAGAAGAAGAAGAAGAAGCAAATTCAACAAAGGGGCAACTAAGAAACCATGCTTTGAATGCAACATTTGATGAGAAACTGTTTGTCAAGCCTCACAAATTTCGATATCCATGCAGAATTTGTGCTGGAGACCATCTTCTTCGAAATTGTCTTGATATTCCTCAGATCTTAGAATAATGGTCTTCTTGTTCGCATCATCCCGTGTCATAAACTTCTGGAGATCATGCTCATGACACATCATCAACTAGTGGTAGTAAAGTTCATGGAAAGAAGGGTAAAGTTAAGTTTCCTTGTAGGTTATGTGAAGGAAATAACCCCATTCACCTTTGTCCCTATCTAGATGAAGCCCAAAAGTGTTAGACAACTGTCCTACTTCACCGCAACGACTTCCACCTGGTTACAAGAAACTCTTCCTAAAGTCTTCACTAGTTGATGAATTGACAGACCAAAATCAACTTTCAGTCAAACCCACTCTCTCTGAAAGTGAATCCTATGAGTCTATACCTGACCCAAATCAAGAGGTCAAGGAAATAGTTGACCTGATTTCACCTTCAGTTAATCGTACCTTTCCCTTAGAGAGTGAGTATGATACCACTCAAGTTTTTTATTTTCTTCAGTTTCCAATGAGCTTAGGGGAAATCCTCTTCTTCCATCAAGATATGAAGAAAATCCTCTCGTTCTCGTAACTCAAGGGGATAATTCTCCAATTCTTACGATACCCCCTCTAAGTAGTCTGGTCACTTCCTTTAATTGGAATCAAGTGGCAGGATTCCATATTTCTTTTTATGTGCCTTTCCAAATCATAGTACATTTTTATAATATGATTATATTTATAACTATTATAGATGAAGGTGCATCTATGAGTATCCTTTCCTCAACTGCTTGGCAAGCACTTGGTTTGTTGCTGCTTGTGCATGTTAACTAGAATCTGTTGCCTTTTAATGGAGGAACCTGTCAACCATTAGGGATCTTCCCTTAGTTTCCTATTACTTTGGGAGGAAAAGTCATTTATTTGAATGTGATGGTAGTCCTAGGCCCTTTAGATTACAATTTACTTCTTGGGCGCGACTATGTTTATGACATGGGAGCTATTGTTTCAACTCTCTTTCGAGTGATTTGTTTCCCGCATGAAGGTAGAATTGTCATTGTTGACCAGATTTCATTTCGTGGTCCAAATATGGCTTCCAGTCAACCATCTTCCCTAATTGGTTCTTTTGTACCAATGGTATCTCCCCCACCACAGGTTAATTATGTGGCAACCTGTTCCGTGCCTACATCAACAGATGATCAATTTTGTGATGTTGTACATTATGTACTAGGGGCATTGGAACTAGATCTCTCCTACCAGAGCATTTTTCTCCCATCAAATGAGAACCTTTTGGGAGTCATGACATCTTATGAGTCGTGAACCAAGGGTATGAGGATAGTTCCTGGTCTTGTGTCAACCTTGTTAAAAATGAAACCAAGGATACGAGGACAGTTCCTTGTCTTGTGTCAACCTCATTAAAAAATGAAACAAAGAATATGAGGATAGTTCTTTTACTGTCTCAACCTCATTAAAAAATGAAATAGCTCCCACACGCATAGTTCCTTATCTTTTTTCAAGCTCTTTAAAAAAAATGAAACAAGGAATATGAGGATAGTTCTTTTAATGTGTCAACCTCATTATAAAATGAAACATCACCCATGAGCAGAGTTCCTTGTCTTGTGTTAAGCTCATTAAAAAATGAAACAAGGACCCATGGAGCGAAGTTCTAATTCGATTCTTTCACTTGATCTCATAAACAAACCTTCATTCAATCCACCAAATAGCCGCAATGAGTCTACTTGGGTGAATGTAATGAAGCTTGGGGGGTAGGCAGATAGTGGTAAAGCTATGTTTCCCTGTAGGTTATGTGAAGGGAATCACCCCATTCACTTATGTCCCTATCTAGATGAAGCCAGAAAGGTGTTGGATAACCATCCTGCTTCATCGCAACGACTTCCATCTAGTTATATGAAACTCTCCTTGTCATCATGCTAGGGGCATGTAAACTAATCTCAAGCATAGTTTGTCATTTCAAGCTTGTGCAAACATGAAATTGAATCCAAGCATAGTTTCTTATGGTTCAAGCTTGTGTAAAAATGAACCCATCTCCATTTTAACCCTCGTGATTTCCATTCTATCAGCTTTTTCTGTCAGATAAGCCTTGGTTTTTCTCCTTCCATCGCCACCATCCCTTTGGCTGATCATACACTTTCACTTGGTTGTTTTACCCTTTTTGAGGAATAGTTGCAATGAGTGGTCTTATTATCTATCCTCTTCACATAAATCAACATGTTTTGAGAAGTTCCAACATAACTAGAACCAGTTGTTATCCTAGACACCACTCGTTCCTCAAAGTGGAGTCCTCTTTAAGCTCTTTTCACACTCTCTAAATATGAAAAGATTGTCGAGCACTTATCCTTTTCAGCTCGTTAACAGATTGGAAATGACATCTACTCAGTACAAGTTTAACCCTTTTCCAGACTGAGAGATTATTTACGAAAAATGAATATGTTGGCTGAACATGGTCAATAGGTTCTATGTCGTATTGTTTTCTGCTTTTTCGGGCTTGAGAGACAAACCAACGAAAAAGAACTTGTGGAGTTTTCTTTTCATCCCTTTTCAAACTCTCTAAACATGAAAAGGATCGAGTTATATTTGTCGTTAAACTCATTAAAACATCAAATAGTGACAAACTTGTCCATCTAGACAAGACCAAGTTTCACCTTTGCTAGACTCGTTAAAACATCAAATAGTGATGGATTCCCCCGAAGGGTGGAATTATACAACAAGTATATGTTATCCTCCTCAAGCTTGATAAAAAAATAAAGAGGTACTGGTCAGCAATGATTGGGGAAAATGGAAAAAGGGGAAAATTGCTTTATGGTAGCATGTTGCTCTTGAACATGACACTTTCACTTCATCTCCATGACTATTTGGGTTGGGTTATCTGCTTGATGGTTATCATACCTATGGTCTATAACACCATCTATCAGTTTTTTTTTTGGGTCAATGTTGCCAATTCATTCAGACTATTTGGGTTGGTTTATCTGCTTGATCGTTATCATACCTATGGTCTATCACACCATCCATTACTTTACTTTTGGGTCAATGCTTCCAATTCATTCAGTGTCATGGATATGTTCAAGAGAATTCATTCAGTTAACATTCATCCTTTACAATACTCATAAACCTTCACGACCAACATTCCTAAACCTTGTGTCGTCAGTCAAATTTCGTCTCCAAAATCATTACACTCATTTCATGTCATTGATGTGAGATACATGAAGGCCCTCCTGCGACGAGTCACTTCTTGTTGACATCAACACATTATCCAAGAAGTTGACTTAGAAACACCCTTCCAGTACCTTGATGCTTACATGTATCAACGACAGGTTTCTCACTTCCAGTGATAGGTTGACATCAATGACCTTTGACTAAAAGACTTTGTATGGTGTTCAACATCAAATCATCCATTCACACTATGCAAAATGTACTACAGTAACTTGAGGATCATTATCATTATTGGTGATTTCTCTTGCATCTGTTAACAACTTACATCATTGGCTGGTAATCAGATGGTGTCTACCCATGTTCGACTTCAGATCACATATTCACATGGTTAGACTCATACTTGAGCAAATGATTGAACGAGATAGAAGACCCCGTATGTAGTTTCATCCATCTGAACTGTGATTTCAGGAGTACTAAATCATATGTTCAATGGCTTTACATTGATGGTCATTCTGATCATGGGTCAATATCTGTAGACGATTGTTTATGTACATGTAATGAAAGTTTACAAGCTGAGCATGGGTATGCCTTCCCTTAATGATTCATGTAAAATAAAATATCATGATATCTGTATTGTAATTGATGTAGGTCACCTTCCACTTTTATACCTCCTCATCACATTATAAAGCATTTAATTTAACATTGGAATTTTTCCAACTTCATGATTTAGGGGGCAGCTGTTATAGATCCATTTCGGCACATCAATCCCATCATCCAGATCAGTTTTTTAGGGCTCATCAAACGATAATTTCAGTTGCTACATACCCTAAACAAGTCACCCTTTTAAATGCCTCCTTCCCAGATAGTTTCATGACATGAAGACATCCTGAAATGACCTATAGAGGGACTAGCGTAGGTAGGCCCATGTAAGGGTGTGCTGTAGAGTAGTTAAGTCCATGTCAGGGTGCTCTACAGAGAAATTAGGCCTCCTTTCACCTACGCTCGGCGAGTTTGAGTGAAATTCACATAGGGTTTGGGGAATATTCTTATATTTTGGAGTCATCTAGAAGGTTCCCTCACTTATCAACTCCTATGAGCTCAAAAATGGATGAGGAATGAGTTAATATGCATCTTATCCTCTCATCCCTTCCTCCATGGAATTGATTCTAAGTATGGAAGGCCATTCAATGCCACAATTTATGAAAAAGCCTCCTTCATCTCCCTATAAATTGACCACTTATCTAAGAGATCAATGGTTGGATTATGTTGAATTGTAAGGAGATAATGTTGCTATGAGATTTGGCTTTGAAGCAAATATTGTAATGCTACAAGTTTGTCATGCTTTTGATGTGATGCAGATGGATCCAAGCTAGAGGAATGACTTTGAATCATAAACCAATGGTTGTAATTCCTTCTTCTGTTCAATAAAGTGTTTGAACTTTTCTCCCATATGTTTGTATCATTTTATAATGCTTATATGTGAGAAATGTATCTGATTCCATTCACTTGAATTCAATAGATCTTTTGATTTGATCAATTCTTTGTTTTCTGTTGTGTTTACAGGTACTTCTCAAGCATATTAAGTACAGGAAGGAGTGATAGGATTGATACAAACGAGACGAGAGGAAAGTGGAACTACAAGTAGTCTTTCTCATCTTCTCATCTTATATATTACTTATAGGAAAAGGCTAAAACACTTTAAACTGTTGTTCTAGATATGGATACTTATCTATGGAATTAGTATTTATCCGTAGATACCAAATTCTCCAAAACACTAGGGGAATCAACATTTCCATCCTTATAGTTGTGAGTGGTAGTCTTCCTTGTTGCCATAATTTTGCTTTCCATTTTTCTTGCCAACATAAATGCCTTCTCCAATGAGTCAGGTTCCCAAAGGTGAACCTCATGTTGGATGCTATCCTTTAAAGTCCCTATGAACACATTGATCCTATGCTCATCTGTAATATCTTTTACCCTTATATTCAATTTTTGGAAGTCCTCAATGTGTTCCATCATTGAACCCTTTTGTTTGAGGTTTATCAATTGGCTAAAAAAAGTGTTTTTTTTTGTATCCTCATAATGTGCTATCATTTCTTCTGTAAAAATTTCCCAAGTGACAATTTGTTTACGAGAGCAAAGCCATTGACACCACACAAACTGATTTGGTTCCAAATATAAAGTTGCAATGCTTACCTTTTGTGTGTTTTTCACATTATGGATATCAAAATATTGATCCATCTGTAGTATCCATGTTACGGGATCCTTACAATCAAAATTTCTCATATCGATCTTTGGAACATGGTGGGTCTTCAATTGAATGTTAGAGTCTATGAAATCATGATTAACATTTCTTTTTTTCTCATCATGAGTTTCCTTTACTACCCTTTCACCATTAGTAAGCATTTCTTGTAGCAACTCAGTCAAATCTATCTTTGAATCTTCCATGTCGCATTCCAATTTTTCTTCTATACCATCCATCTTTGTGTCCATTCCATTCATCTTAGCTCCCATGCCATCCATCTTAACTTCCACGACATTCATCTTAGCTTCCACGCCTTTCTTTAAACCATCAATATTAGCTTTTGTTACCTTTTGTGAGAGTGAAATTTATTGCACTTGGTCTCATAATTTTGATATATCATGTTGCATTTCTTCCTCTTCTTTATGAGTCATGCTAGGGCTTTCTGGTTGCTTATTATGTGTTTCCATTTTCATTCTTCAGGGCATAAATTAATGATAATTATGCTTCACTACGGCCTCTGAACTTCAAACTAATTTTTCAACCCAAACTTATACAAAATTTTAAAAAGACTACACACCTTTTTTTCTCTTTGAAGAATCTCGATATTGAATCTACTGTATCTTTGTAATTGCAGATCTCCAAGGCCTAAAATTTCTTCCTCACTATCCCTTTGAGTGTTCTTTCTAATGCTAGCAGTCTGATCAAATTTGGATTGTATAAGAAAGAGTTATGCTCAATCTCCCAAGATGACCTCATTATATAATTTTTTAGTAGAGGGAACTTGTATGGTGCACCACGTGTCACTGTTTCGACCTTCAGATATGAAAAAGATACATAGAAAACTACAATCCGTGTTATTTCCTTACCTTCTTACGAAATTTCAATATGATTCTCAGAGAGAAATTTATTACGATGTTCCCAAGGTCACCTATTTGGAATGTAATTCGCGAGTCTGCAAAAACCCTAACTTCCTCAGATAATATATCTAAAAATATAGTGAGACAATATTTGAAATTCAGACCCAAGGTTTAGATAGATTATGACTCAAATGTGTTTTTTTTTAGCTTCTGAAACTTTTTAGAGAAAAAATTATAGTGAAAATTCCACGATGACCTGTTTGGAGTAGCGAAACCCTAGAATCCAAAGCTCCAATACCAAATGTTATGCAACTAGCTCACAAAATAGGAGAAAGGATAGATCAACACCTTCATAATCAGCCTCTTCAAGGGGGAAACTTCCTTTACATTACACAAATGAACAATTCTTGGATGATGCAAATGGCAAAACTTCCTTTCTATCTATAGGATTCTAAGGGGTCACAATATAATCAAAGTCGACATAAAAATAATAATATAAGGGCACAACAATATCAATAGTGGGCTTCGATGGGGCACAATAATAAAAATATGGGGACAATAGAGGCAAACCAATGACAATAAGAGATACAATGACAATAGTAATGGGTGAATCACTAATATTATAGCGACCTAACACAAGCAAACTTCAGGTATGCATTGTAATTTTTATTTGTATTTATTCATTATTATGAACTTACATGTGTTTTGCAGGCAGAGGTAAGTTGAAGGGTATTTTGTTTTGTTTTGGGATTGGTTTCACTGGGAAAATTTTGCATGCAGGTAGAAGAAGATTCAAGTACAACATCAAGCAAGAATTCAAGAGCAGAATTATCAAAGCAAAGGAAGCATTGCAACGGGACATCCTCAAAGACATGACAACGATCTAGGTATCGTGAAGTATTGTTAAGGCCAAGAGTCATCATTGTAAAGTTGTAAAAGAGTCATTTATAAAAGAGTCATCATTCATAAAGAGGATCACTTCAAAGTTGTTAAAGAGTCATTTTTAAAAGAGTCATCATTGTAAAGTTGTAAAAGAGTCATTTGAAAAAGAGTCATCATTATAAATATTGTAAAAGAGTCATTCTGCCTAGAGTCGAAGAGGCAGTGTTGGGAGGTATAGGAGTCATTTATGGGATGATGCCATGGTTGGTTTGCAGGTCATAAAGTTATTGGGTATTTGGTCAAGTACACGAAAATCATTGTACATCTTATTGTATCATGGATTGTTTTCCTTGCTTTGGGAATCCACAGTCTTGTCTTATTTCAGTCATTATAGGGTGGTAGGGAGGTGCTAGGAAGGTGTATGAAGTCACCTATAGGTTGGGGCCTATGAACACTTCAAGGTGGTAGAGTGTTGGTAGGGTTTGTTGTGACTCTCTAGGGTGTTGGGGCATCCATTCAAGTGATTACTGAATAAACTAAGGCGTTGGGGCATCCTTCGAGTGGGAGCTAGAGGAGAATTCTTTTCTAGAATTTGAGGAAGTTGTTGCTTTCATTTGAGTTGGGCTAAAGATTAAGGAATTTATTAGAAAATCGTTCGATGGTTTTTGACTTGGAGGGAGTTTTTTTACCTAATATTATTGTACCTACTGTGTTATTTTATTTACTGTTATTATTGCATAAACATTAATAATAATTGAAGATTAACTAATTCTCTGAAAATATTTAAAAGTGATAATTTCTAAGGAATATTGGTTCACACCCCTCTCAGTATTTCCAACAAGAAGTTTTGAAATATGCAATAACAACTATCCTCAAACCATGCATGATCTACTTCAATATTCAAAATGTGATTCCATAATTCTAGAAAGTTTCAGGACCTGCCAAGGAGTCGAGGCACTTCAACTTCTGTTAATAGTTATGTCACGAACTTGTGACTCTAGTACGCCCCTTGAACTAAACCATATTTGATTTCTCTCACACAATATATCTATTTGCATGGTTTCACTCAATGTGGATTTCCTCGCGAAAAATATTTGGTATTCCATTTTGATCTTTTGAATTTTCAAAATTTTACCTTTGACTGAATTCAAGAATTTGTTACAGTTCATTCACCTGCATACAAATCTCTCACATTAAGCTCGGGTTGGTAATGTCCATCCATCATGAATTCATGTAGTTGTGAAGTTGACTATCTTAAGGAATATATTTTCCCACAAGAATCATACTTATCGAATCTACCCCTTGATGGTCAGCTCCTTGGTCTTCTTGGGAGTGTCATATTGCAAATTTTCCTCTCATCGCACCATAAATATCCTTCTATGATAACGAATGCACAACTTGTCACATGAATCAAGTTCTTATCCATTCACCATGCTTCAATTGGTCTCATGCATTCCAGGTGCTAGCATCCTTTTTAAACCCTTTTGATGACTATGATTCTTGAACAATTTGTCACTAGTTGTAGGCAGATTCTATGTCATATCTAGATCGCAAGGAACTCGCTTCGATCGTTTAGAGCATTCTAAAGATTGTTCAAATTGATTTGTATTTTCTTATTACAAACTAGGAATCTTATTCTTCAATCATCTCCTCTGACCATTTCTCTATCTTTGGTGACTTTCACTCTACTTATCATTTTCCCATCAGCACATCCAATGACACTTGTTTCACACCCTTTGGTCTTCATTATTTAATATCTCTCTATTCAGATTTATGTCAAGCAGGTGAGGCACTTCAGCCTTTGCTGATTATTATGGAAGGTTCTCATTGTCTTCGCGTGACTGTATATATGATTAGATCCATTTTCCCTTACAATATTCCCATCGTGATCCTAATTCTCAAATTGAAAATTCATATTTTTAAATACCATAGGGTTTTCAAGAGGGCCACTATGAATTTTATGATACAATCACCAAATGGCTGGAACAATATTACTTGAAAAACTATATTGTAGAGAGAAAGTTTTAATCTTCCCTCATGCTTGAGAAGAAGCATGGGGTAGATGAGGACACATCTGCAAGAGGCTTCTGAGGTTTGTTGAAAAATGGCATTCATAAAAAAGGTAAGAATGTGGAATGGATCAAAGTAGTGGGTGTGACACACCTTTCCTCCCATAGGCAAGAGCTTCCTTTTGTTGTGCAAGTTTATCAAGTTTTTGAATCTTATGTGGCACATCACTTTTTATCTATTTGAGTCGTCCCTATCTCTGTGGATGTAGACTGGGAACAATCATAGTGGCTTCATAGTGGATGTGACCTCGGATTTCTAGCTGTTAGGACATGGTAGGATTAGTTTCATCTTAGTTTTCATTTTTCTTCTCTCATCTTGCACTTGTTTTCTAGAGCCTATCCTTGTTTCCTTACTCTGGTTCTACATCATGTTTTCTTTTTAAATCATTTTGTTCTCTTGTATTTTCATTTTTTTCTTAGTTCTGTGTTTTATTTCTTTTTTTTATTATTCTTATTCCTTATTGAGTTTTCCTTTCGATTTTCATCATGCAAATAAGTGTTGTGCCTTGCTACATTGTGGATTCCGAGTGTGTGTGTGGCTGAAGTTCAAAAGCCTTGTGACAATGTAGTGCTTGATTAGTACTCTACCCATCTTCCTTGTAATTGGTTGTATCTTTTGGCCGATGATATCTGACAGAAAATACAATCCATATGTAAGGAGAACTTTGGTCCAACCATTAATGTATATCTAGTTTGGGAACCTCATGCCTATACTCAGTTCTTTCCACTTTGGTGTTCTCAAGGTAATCCAGCTAGTAGAAATGTAGAAGGGGAAAAATATAAATGAGAAAACCTAAATCAGAGGTCTCTATATGCTTCTCTAAAGGAACAACCTCTTATACTCTCAATAAGTTGGGATCCCTCTTCCATCCTGAAATAAATAAGTTTCGATGCATAGTTCTCTTTAAATAAATAAATAAAGGAAAAAGAAGAGAAAGGCTTCATGTGCAGAGAGGTGAAGAGATCAAATCCACCGGGGTACTATCCAGGCTCACTGGAAGTGGAGCATTGTTTTTGTTCCTACATGACTCCATTGAGGTACTGTCTAGGCCTAATAGTAGCGGAGCAACACCAGAGATGAAAAACCATAGTCTAAAATCTTAAGCTCACGAGCTAAACTACCTTTCCTAATTCGAAACACTGTGATTTGGCCGAATCTTATTTTGTGTTTAAGTGAGAAGGTACAAAGTTGTCCATTTCTACCCATGGGGCAAGTGGAGAACCCAAATTAATCTACATGATGAATAAATACTCCCTAAATGACCAAGGTCTCGCACTAAAAATGAACTGAGATAGAGAAGCTAGAATTCAACGAGTGTGTTGTGAAGTGTTGTATTAGTTGTAACACCCTCCAAAATTTTGGCCTACATTTAAATTTTGGAGCCTACTAAGGATCCTATGACCGGTTGTTTCTTACTCACTTATTGGTAATCTCAGCTTAAGATTCGTTCACTCTATCATGTTTGTATAGCATGTGTCATCTTTAAGCATGGAGATTATTGCTTGTCATGCAAAGGGAAGTTTATTTTGCTTCAAGGGGAAATGTTTGGAGAATGCATTGTACTCATCATATAGACTCGTTTTGCACTCATTTCCAAATTTTTATGAATTATTACACAAATTTCACCATTATCCTCATAAGGTCTATCATCGAAGCCCCACTTGTCGTAAGCTACTACAAAGGTTGTTGCATTTAGTGAAGTGTGTTTTAATCTATTTTTGATGGTCAATTTTGTATCACTAATTGTTTAAGTGTGTCACCATAGTCAAGTTATATCATTTTTCACATCGGTTCCACTGATCCAACATAGCCAAATTCCAGAGTATTCCTAGCAACCTAGTCTCATCCAACTTTCCTGAACTGCGCACTTTGCATCTACAACCCTCAAGAATTTTTCTTTCCTATTGGAACTGCATAATGCATAGGAATTCTGGCCTCCTTTGGCATTCAAAACTACATAGATGCTTCCTCCTATTTACTTCGCTCAGTCGAAACCCACTGTCGTTGAAGACTGCACAGTTTTGTCGCTTAAGCATCTTAGCTGTTGAGTGCACCTTGCATCCTGAAGCTGTGCAAACGTGTCCTCCTAGGCGCTTATCCCGCAATAGCCACTGTCATCTTAAACTTCACAATTTTGTCTCTTAGTGTCCACTATGAAATTCTT
The DNA here is from genome assembly GCA_000404065.3 of Pinus taeda. Taxonomy (NCBI): domain Eukaryota; kingdom Viridiplantae; phylum Streptophyta; class Pinopsida; order Pinales; family Pinaceae; genus Pinus; species Pinus taeda. The sequence goes on along the minus strand of APFE030443229.1, from coordinate 86,889 downwards.
TCCCTCAGTCAGGATTGTGCATAAATTTCCCTCAGTCTAGCCTAAGCTACATAGTCTCAGTGATCAAGCTTGACCCTTTGGTGCTTGAATTGCACAATTGTGCAAGTTTCTTGACCTTCTCCCTTGGAATATCACTCAATCCCAACCCATTTTATGAACCCAAGTGCAACATCCTAGATTAGGCTTTTATCAAACTGATGTTGTCTCATGACGAGTAGATCATAGATACAAGATTTATACCATGCTATGATAAGATGATGAATAAGGTGACGAGGAAGGAGGACATGCTAGGTGAGACTCAAGGAGATGAGTAGAAAATATAGTTATCATATAAGAAGTCAAAGAAACCCAAGTTATGATAGAAGATCGGGACTACATGAAGGCTCCATCTGATGCATAACCCTTTGGAGGGTAGGTATGGAAAAAAAAACAAAAAATTGCAATACACCTCCTAGCGTAGCATGAAGGACCACTTATCATTGTCATATCGTTATGTCTTCAATGACATGCATTGGTTGCAAGAACTAAAAGTTTTTCCATGTGCTTCCTCTAAGTGCCTTGTTGCCTTTCACTTGTTGGATCAATTGTCAGATTTTGGCATGTTTGGTTATTATGTCATGTTTGAAAACCTTTCCTAGTGGTTGCAAAGGTTGATATTTGTGTATATGAGCTTTCCTAACCATATAAACACTTGTCGCACTCATACACAAAGGCTTCAACATTGTCACACAAGTGTCATCATCATCATTCTAAAGTCTATCTCAAGTCTCGCTCTTGTCATTTCTTATTTGGGACTATCAATCAGATGGTAATTCTTTGCTTCTTGTTTGAATGGTTTGTGGTTGTTGTGTCATCAAATTATGCTAAGTGTGTGATCACATTTTGAGTTCAGCACAATTCCATCTTCTTCTACGAGCTTTCCCATTTTTGTAAATCTTCCCGACCGGGAAACTCAGATTCATCGGGCCCCAACTGAGTTGTGCATTGCATAGTCTCAACCCTCAATGATGTGAACTTGCTAACTAGAATTATGCAATGCGTAGTCATTGTACTCTAGGGTAGTTGTGCAGCGCAGTTCCAGAGTTCTACAACCTTCCTTGACTTTGAGAATTTTGTGGCGGTTCCTTCTAGTCTGGCTTGAACTATGCACTTTGCACTTTTAGTCCTCAAATTTTTCCTTTTCACTCATTTCCAAAGTTTCACACATTATTACAGAAATGTTGCCATTATCTTCACAAAGTCTATCATCGGAGTTGAACTTGTCGTAAGCTACCACGAAGGTTGCTGCATTTAGCGAAGTATGTTTTAATATGTTATGGATTGTCTATGTTGTATCACTAAGTGTTTAAGTTTGTTATCATAGTCAAGTTCTATCACTGTTCACATCAATTCCACTGATTTCACACTTAGCCAAATTCTGGAGTATTCCTAGCAACCTAGCTTCATAAAGCTTTCCTAAACTGTGCACTTTGCATATGTAACCCTCAAGAATTTTCCTTTCCTGCTGGAACTGCGCAATGCGGAGGAAGTCCAGCCTCCCTTGGAATCCAAAACTGTGCAAATTCTTCCTCCTATGTCCTTCCCTCAACAGGAACCCACGGTCTCCATAAACTACTTATTTTTTTCCCTTAAGCATCTTAGCTTCCTAGTCCACCTTGCATCCTGAAACTGAGCAAATGTGTCCTTCCACTGCCTTATCTTGCAACAACCACTACCTGCTTAAATTGCACGATTGTGTCTCTTAGTGGCCACTTCACAATTCTTTCCCGTAGTCTGGTCAGTTGTTCTTGTTTCTCTTAGGCAATTCTTGGCTACAAAAACTATTCTGAGAAACCAACACGACCTATCTTTAGGTTCAATATGGCCCTTCAATGAAAGGGGTCTCCCTCAATTGTAATGAGGCTTTGTTTAATATTGCTTACTGTCACTGGATAATAACCTATGAATTACAATGACAAAATTTATGATTTATTTTGGGTGGTTGCTAATGATTGTCTGATCTATGGTTATGAATAAATACCTCTCTTACAGAGTCCTTGGTATAAGTGCCAGCATCCAATTTGAAAGAATAACATGATTTTTAAATAATCTGATAGAATAATATAAGGGAATTCATGATAATTAAGCAATGATACCAAATACTTAATCAACCAAATGGAATGGATGTGTGTAGAAGATTGATACAGCCAAATAAAACACGTTCAAGAGATGATAGAAGGCAACAATTAAATGATGTAGAGGAATTATCCAAGACAAATAGTCTAGTTAATTAATCTCTTTAAATGATTACAACTTTGCAGGGGCTGTTAGGCCCCTATAATACTAGTGATTGCCCCATTACTATTGTATTTGTATCCCTTATTAATATTGTTGTGCCCCTATTGTCCCCATATTTTTATTATTGTGCCCCATAGAATCCCTGTATTGTTATTTTTGTGGCTTTATATTATTATTGCTATGTCAGCTAGGTTATATTGTGACTCCTTAGACTCCTATATATAGAAAGGAGGTTTTGTCACTTGAATCATCCAAGAATTGTCATTTGTGTAATGTAAAGGAGGTTTCCCCCCCGAAGAGGCTGAATTCTAAGGCATTGATCTCTCTTTTCTATCTTTTTGTGAGCTGGTTTCATAACATTTGGTATCAGA
>APFE030443229.1:39951-84221 GCA_000404065.3 Pinus taeda | reverse complement strand
GCATGACTCATGAAGAAAAGGAAGAAATGCAACATGATATATCAAAATTATGAGACCAAGTGCAACAAGTGTCACTTGCACAAAAAGTAACATAATCTAAGATGGATGGTTTAAAGAAAGGTGTAGAATATAATATGGATTTTTTAAAGAAAGGCATAGAAGCTAAGATGCATGGCATGGAAGCTAAGATGAATGGCATCGATGCTAAGATGAATGCCATGGATGCTAAAATGGATGGCATGGATGATAAGATGGAAGAATTGAAGATAAATTTGAATAAGTTGCTACAAGAAGTGGTCACTAATGGTGAATGGGTATTAAAGGAAACTCATGATGAGAACAAAAGTAATGTTAATCATGATTCCATAGAATCTAATGTTGGATCGAAGACCCACCATATTCGAAAAATCGATATGAGGAAGTTTGATGGCAAGGATCCCGCAACATGGATATTACAGATGGAGCAATTTTTCGATCTCAATAATGTGCAAAACACACAAAAGGTACGTACTGCAACTTTATATTTGGAACCAAATAAGTTTGTATGGTATCAATGGCTTTTCTCTCATAAACAAATTATCACTTGGGAAATTTTTACGGAAGAATTGACAGCACATTATGAGGATACAAAAAGAAACACTTTTTTTGGCCAATTGATAAGTCTCAAACAAAAGGGTTCAATAATGGAGCACATTCGAGGAGTTCCAAAAATTGAAAATAAGGGTAAAAAATATTCCAGAGGAGCATAGGATTGATGTGTTCATACGGACTTTAAAGGATAATATCCAACATGATGTTCGCCTTTGGGAACCTAAATCATTAGAGAAGGCATTTAGGTTAGCAAAAAAAATGAAAAGAAAAATTATGGAAATCAGGAAGCATACCAGTCACACCTATAAAGATGGAAGTTTTTTTACCCCTAGCCTTCCACAACCTATAAGGTTGACACTACAACAATTGGAAGAAAAAAGAGCAAAAGGGATTTGTTACAGTTGTGATAGAAAATATACTAAAGGCCATAAGTATACTGAGAAGAAATCATTCTACATAGATTGTGAAGAGGAAGAAGAAAAGGAGCAAGAAAGGTAAAAGGAAGAGGATATACTCCAGGAACAAAGCCTAGATAAAGAAGAAATGAATACGACCATATCTTGTAATGCATTGGCTGGAATTACCATTTCTCAAACCATCAATCTAGAAGGACAAATCAAGAAGAAAAAGGTAATAGTGTTGATTGATTCGGGAAGTACCCACAATTTTGTTCATTGCAAGGTAGCAAAAGAATTGAATTGCTTCCTATATCCACCGCCAAAGTGTCAAGTGATGGTTAAAAATGAAGGAACGATACATTACTCTGGAAAGTGCCATAATATCAAGCTATCCATGGGAGAATATGCATTGACTAACCCAATGCTTTCCATTCCAATGGGAGGTGTTGATGTTGTACTAGGAGTCCAATGGCTACAATCCTTGGGTACAATAGCTTTTAATTTTCAAGAACATTTCATGAAATTTTCTGCGGAAGGAAAGAAAGTTGAATTAAGCGGTATTGTAGGGAAATTTGGAAAGATAATTAGCTCTAACGGTATGACAAAGCTTCTAAAAAAGGAACAAAGAGGTGTAATTGCTAAATTATGTTCGCTAGATGTTTCCACATCAGAATCATCTATTTCTCCAGATCTCCAAAAAGTCTTGGACAATCATTCCAAGGTATTTGACACTCCCAAAGGTCTCCCACCTATTCGTGATCATGATCATGCTATTCATATGATTCTAGGAAGTGTTCCTCCAAACATCAAGCCGTACAGATATCCCTATGCCCAAAAGAATGAAATTGAACGTATGGTTGCAGAAATGCTAGAGGCTGGTATAATTTAGCCTAGTCAAAGCTCTTTTTCTACTCTAGTACTATTGGTGCACAAGAAGGATGGATCATGGTAGGGTATTATCGCAAGTTTGTTAAGAATTATGGGAGAATAGCGGCACCTCTAACAAAATTATTGAAGAAAGATGCATTTTCATGGACTCCAGAAGCAGCAAAGGCCTTCGAACATCTTAAAGAGAAAATGTTCCAAGCACCGGTCTTAGCTACACCGGACTTCACAAAAACCTTTATTGTGGAATGTGATGATCCAAGAAACGGAATTGGTGCTATTTTAATGCAATATGAAAGACCTATTGCTTTTGAAAATCATCCAATCAAGGGAAAGTTTTTACACAAAGCTATTTATGAGAAGGAAATGTTGGCAATACTACATGCACTTAAGAAATGGTGACCCTACCTAATGGGAAGACACTTCAAGGTAAAAACGGATCATGATAGCCTTAAATACTTTTTAGAACAAAGATTATCCTCTGAATAGCAACAAAAGTGGGTCACAAAGATGTTTGGTTATGACTTTGAAATCATCTACAAAAAAGGAAAGAAAAATGTGGTGGCAGATGCACTCTCAAGAAAGGATGAGGATGTGGAAGCATTGTTGTGTGCCATTTCTATTATCCAACGAGATTGGATAAACGAAGCAAGGGAGGAATGGAAGAATGATGAAGAGGTATGGACACTGATTCAAAAGTTACAACGAGATTCCAGTAGATCTAATACATTTAGCTGGCAAAATGATTCGTTATTGTACAAAGATCGCTTATACCTCTGTAAGAATTCACAACTCAAACAAAATATTCTTATGGAATTGCACACTTATCCCTTAGGAGGGCACTCAGGATTTTTAAAAACTTACCACAGGGTTAATAAGGAATTTTTTGGGGATGGCCTTAAATCAGATATTCAAAAGTTTGTGGCATAATGTTTGGTTTTCCAACAAAATAAAGTTGAAACAATTAAGACCCTAGGTCTATTACAACCTTTATCCATTCCAAGCTAATGTTGGGGGGAGGTTTCAATGGATTTTATCACAGGTTTACCCAAGTCTAAGGGAAAGAGTGTCATCATGGTGGTAGTTGACAGACTTACCAAGTATGCACACTTTTGTGCATTATCACATCCATTTAAAGCTAGTACAGTTTCTACTGCATTTATGAAAATAATTCAAAAGCTACATGGAAACCCAAAGATTATTGTAAGTGACAGAGATCCAATTTTCACTTAGTTAGCTCATAGCTCATCTTATCATCCTCAATTTGATGGAAAAACTGAGATAGTAAACAAATGTTTGGAAGGATATCTTTGTTGCTTTGTATTTGATAAACAGATACAATGGGTCAAATGGTTGCCTTTGGTTGAATGGTGGTATAACGCTTCCTTCCATACAGCAACAAAAATTACCCCATTTATGGCACTTTATGGGTATCAGCCACCATCCATCACATCATATTTAAGAGAAAATTCTAAGGTTTAAGTAGTGGAACATCACATCGAACATCAACAACAAGTCCTCCATCTCTTAAAGGATAACATCGTGTTGGCACAAAATAGAATGAAACAATAGGCAGATCAACATCGCAGTGAAAGAAGTTTTGATGTAGGTGATTGGGTATTCCTACGGCTACAACCATATAAATAAATGTCCCTCAAGCAGACTAAGAAGGATAATAAATTATCAGCAAATTATTATGGTCTGTACAAGGTGTTGCAAAAGATTGGTACTATGGCATACAAATTAGAGCTTCCTGCAACATCTCGAGTGCACCCAATTTTCCATGTTTCATGTTTAAAGAAGGTTATAGGCGAAAAGCTCCCAGTTCAAACAATATTGCCAGAACTTGACGAGGAAGGAAAAATTATATTGGAACCATAATTAGTCACAGAAACAAGAACTCGACAACTACGAAATCGATCAATTTCGGAGTATCTCATCAAGTGGAAGAACTTATCTGGTGAAGATTCCACATGGGAGGATGAGAATTTTATACAAAAGCATCCATAACTACTCAAGCATTGAGGAAAACACTTTTTTTGAAGGAGAGGGGCATGTTAGGTCCCTATAATACTAGTGATTACCCCATTACTATTTTAGTTGTCCTTTATTAATATTGTTGTTCCCCTATTGTCCCCATATTTGTATTACTGTGCCCCATGGAATCCCTCTATTGTTATTTTTGTGGCTTTATATTATTATTGTTAAGTCGGCTGGGTTAAATTGTGACTCCTTAGACTCCTATATATAGAAAGGAGGTTTTTTCATTTGAATCATCCAAGAATTGTCATTTGTGTAATGTAAAGGAGGTTGCCTCGTCAAAGAGGTTGAATTCTAAGGCGTTGATCTCTCTTTTCTATCTTTTTGTGAGCTAGTTTCATAACAGGGGATTTCAGAGAGATTCACACTCAATATATTCTTACCGAGATATTTGATAGTACTTTTAACATGAGTGGAAATAAGATATGAAGGCACTAGAAAAACATAGAGGGAACACAATTTCTATCAAGAACTAGAGCTAGAATACTTCAGTTAGGATATCTGTAATAAATGCTTTACAATAGTGTCAGGGTTTTGGCATCAAAATCCAACCCGTTGAAAATTAAAAATAAAACAATATATATAATAAATCTCTCCTAAACTGTTAGAATATTTCTAGAATAAAATCCTAAACAATACACTAAAAATAAAACAATCTATGGATAGTTTGCTAGAAATTTGGAACCGTTGGAAAATATTCAGCCTCCAATTTGGGAAATGGATTCTTTGATTGCTCCTTTTTTAACTTTATAATTGGAATTATGTTGATACTTCTCTCAAATCGAAAAAAAAAAAAAAAAAAAATCTATTTCTAAAAAATCTTCCAAATATTAATTCTCCTACTTGGAAATCTGGGGTTGTTACATAGTTGTCTCTCTAGAAACTGCCAACTATCCTCTATCCTTTAACTACCAATGGTTTTGTGAACAATAAGTTGCAATTGATTAATTTTGAAACAATCCATCGTAATTTTTAGAATTCAAAACCATAAGTGGATTTCAAGGGGGACCCCTTGGCAGTATGTGGTTTCAAGTCAGAGGGGTGTGAATTTCGTCACAGAATGCGACATATACGAATATGGTTTCATCAAAACTAATTTTTGGATCCCCACTTATTTTTTGAACTTTTTAAGACACCGGTGGTCAAAAATGAATGATGGATGTTGATATATAAGCCTTAGCCCCTAGGAATTAGGTAGAAACTATATAATTTGGCCAGGCGACGTAGGACCAAAACCTTTTTGGGGCTTAAACACTTTGGCTAGAAAAGGGGGGAAATTCTTCAAAGTATTTCATTATAATATTCCTTTGAAATAATACTTCGGGGCTTAGTGGAGAAGGGGGATGATTCTTTATAAATATTAAGCAACATGGGACCACATAATATGCACTCAAGACTTTATAATACTGAGATTTCACAATCAACAATTTTATAATATAGCAATTGGCTCCACCCTCCAGGACTTGTGATCGTCGATCACCTTTCTTGTTTATCCCTATTCATTTGGCTCTTCACATGACTACAGTTAAGCCCTCATATATTAGCTCCTTTTCCTGGAAATTTGCAATCAGAACATTTTAGTGTCACGAGTTACAAAACATCAATTGTGATCGTCGATTGCCTTTTCTGTGTGGCCCATCGTCCTGTGAATCTTCATGTGCCCACGTCGAGCCCTCTTTTCGGAGCCCCTCTCCTTGAGGTTTCCAATCAAAGGTTTCAGTCTGATGCACAACCAAGCTCAACCCCTAATCGTTGATATGCAATTTCTGACATCTTCACTGCCACGTCACCACCATGTCACTGCCACATGTTAGCCTATGAGTGGTGACACGTGTCACCCATTTTTGGCCCCTTATGACCCTTGAAAATTTCAAATCCACTTGCCATGTGTCCACCATATAGGCACATCATTCATAAAATAATCCTCCAAATGGCCCTTATCAGATCCAATCACTGACCGTCACGCGTCTCTTTGGGAGGAGAGAGAAAAGGTGTAACCTTGGTCTGTTTTGTAATGAATTTTCATTATAATTTGCTTTCGTCATTTCCTGGGACTTTAACACTAGAGGCTTATTCCCTGGTGATTTCACACTTCAATGTAACATTTCTCCAATAATGCAATATGTGACGCCCCTTTGGACCTCCAATCATCAGAATCTAGCACTCAACACTTAGCCTTTATCCTTTGTTTTTTGGATTTTGAAGAGTGAAGTTAAACTTGTTCTATATTTGGATCTTGGAGTCTATTTGGGAAGTTCTATATACTGTTGGAAATCTAATTTAGATTAACTTCTAATGGAGAAGGTTCGATAAAGTTTTGAGTCATTCTAATGCTTAAAAAATGTCCTCTAACTTCCCTTCCTTATTTATATATATTTCCAAAGAAAATTTATATAAGCCCAAGGATTTAGCCAAGAGGTAGACTAGCTAAAGTTCAAAATTTGTGAAACTTTGAAGGGTGTCAAAATAAGTTACAACATCGGCTTCAACTGTGACTTCTTTCCCTTGTGGGATCCAAAGAACCTAGTAGACTAGCTACCTTGAATATGTTTGGCATGAAGTCAGTTCATAAACCTGTAATATGCAAATCTGAAACCATACTACCTTCACTAATCCTTAGACTATTTCAAACTAAAATACAACAATTGATGTTGGCTTGAATGGGCCTAACCTAGGTTTAGTGTTCTCTGCGCTAACAAACAAAACCCTAACCACTAGCCATTTCGACAACAAACTACATAGTGCAGGCAGTAGTCTCACCCGAAATAATATTGGGGGATGCAGAACTAGGTTTTTGCATTGAGAGGCCTGTGTAATAGGTTCCTATATTCCTTATGCCTTAGATATACTTTCTTGCACCGTTAACCCTTTCGAATAAACAATTACTATAAATTCACTTAAACGACTTCCAGATCTTCGCAAAGGTTCTTAATTAGCCTTAACATGCATAAATATTATAGATATACTATTTTCACACAATAAATAAGCATAAATTCATATAATTTGTAACAAATAGGGAAATTATAGATACTTGCTGAAATAAGAAATAATACATAGATCCATCCAAATGGGCTCAACTCTATCTTTATTAAGTATAATCATTCAAGTGTGAACTTCTTTCCCCTGCACACTAAGCTACAAGGGCCCACACACCCAGCCTACAGACTTACCTAGGTCTCTACGCACTCAGTTGTGGGAGCCTTCCCCTTTCACTTAACTACAGGAAACAAACCTTTCATGTCTTATCTTATAGCCCTTACAAATATTCTTATCAATTAGTTACCTCTCTAGACTCGCTATGACTCATCTATATATAGCAATTGGCTTAGAATAACATGGTCCGTAGACCATGGGTAGGTTTCAAAACCTTCCTATCACTTAACCATCTAAGGGACTAAAGTCACTTTGAATCCTACTAGATTCGTGCTTTTCTTCCACATTTCATGGAGACTTTACACTTTATACAAAAACATATTAAAATTTACCCTAAATTTCACCAAACTTGACCGTAGGGACCCTATCCCAATGGGCCCCCAAAACAAATTGGGTGAGTCACCCTCTAGTCACTCTACTGGGTGGAAAACTTTTGTCCTGGAGTTCACGAAACTCCATCTTCGACATCTACAAGTTAGCAATACCCTGTACCATGGCCTGATCTACTTATTCGACCAAATTCTCTATAGTAGGGCCTTCCACCATGAGGCCCATCGTCCTTTGCGTCTGCTGGAAGGTCTTCAAATTCTCTTGACTTGACAGAGTGAGCTGGCTTGATGCACCATCAACCACCAAAATTCTACATGTAGAATCTTCTGCACGGTTGCTCTTTGTGCATAGTTTCCTCCCTGGACTCCTTCATCTGCTTTAGTGAGGATGGTAGATCATTCAAACTCTGGAACATATGGGTGTAGTATATCGTCAGAGCCAATTTTGTACAAGTGTCTGATGATCACATAAAAGTCATCCGCGTGGACCACCAATTCCTTCTTTGCTACATAGTATAGCTTTTTTGGGTTGTGCCCTTGGTTAAAAACTGGATTATGTCAGCAAGATGATCATCTGTGACATGTACAACAAAGAGTTGTGCTTCCAACAATCCTTCTTTTGAACTAGTGGGCTCTTCGCCTGTCTCAATTTGAGATAAATGATTCGATCCCGCATTCAATCTTCCAGGCTTCACAATCACCTCAAAATCATATTCTTGAAAGAGCAAAAGCCATCGAGAGATATTCCTCCGCAACACAAGCTTGTTGACCATGTAGTTGAGAGTGGAGTGATCTATATACATTTTGAGGTAAGCGCCCAACAGATAATGTTGAAATTTTTGTATCATGTAGACCATCACCAACCCTTCATGCTCTATAGTTGAGTAGTTATTCTCAGCCTTTGATAATTTCCTACTTGTGAACACTATAGGGTGATCAATATCACCTTTGCCTGGTTGGGTCAATACCGCACCTAATGTAATACAAGAGGTATCCACATGAACATGAAATTATTTCTTCCAATTTGGGAACACCAAAATGGGCACAGTCACCATAATTTCCTTTAAAACATCCAAACTTTACTAAAATTATTCATCCCAATAGAAATTCGCATCCTTCTTCAGTAATTTCTCCATTAGTGCAGTTATTTGCACATAAGCTTTGATAAACTTCCTATAGTATCCAGTGTGGCCTAGAGTTACATGCAATTGCTTTATATTTTTTGGAGCCTCTAAATTGACAATAACAATGATCTTCATAAGGTCTACCATTAATCCCTGCTTGCATACCACATGGCCTAGCAATATCCCATAGGGCGCACAAAAGATATATTTCTTCAAGTTCAAGGCAATCTCATATCTATGACAAGTATCCAACATAAGGCACAGACTTGCAACATGGCGCTTTACAAACTCAAACATTGTCCAGTCATCAAAATAAGCTTCCACAAATTTATGGATGAACTCCTTAAAAGCTGCAATTATGACCCTTGACAAGATCATTGGCACATTCTTCAACTTGAATTGCATCACTGTGTACTGGAAGCATCCCCACTCCATTGCAAAGATAGTCTTGATGTGATCCTCTAGTGTGATCTTAATCTGATGGTACCCCAAGAACCCATCAGTGAATGAATAGGATTCCTTCCCTCCAACATTATCCAAAAATTCATCTGTAAATGGCATTCTAAATGTGTCATGAACACATGCATCATTGAGCTTTCTCACATCTATGAATACCCTAATTTCATATTGTTTCTTCTTCTCCTGAACAATCATAGGTCTCACCAAATCAGACTTTTATGTCGGCTCAATGATTCCAACCTCCAACATTTTGTCTAGATCCTTGTGCACCTTCTCCTTGTAATTTGGATTTAGATGGTAGGGTCTCTTTTTCACGGGCTTCACATCAAGCTTTAAGGTGCTCTACATTACACTGAGATCCCCTACTATTCCTTTTAGATCTAAGAACTTGGTATGAAACAAATCTTGGTATTTGCACAGTAGTTCCACAACCTTATCGATTGTATCTTCATCCTGATACTCATCTATGTTTGCAAACTTAGGCTATGCCTTGGATCCAATGTTCACTTGCTTGATCATTAGAGGTTCTGTTATATCAAGGTTTTCTTCTTTGGGGCCTTCAACCTCACATTGTCCCTCAGTCTCTAGAATGTTAATATTTCGTGGATCCTCTTCTTCTTCTTCGGCAGTCACGTTGTACCACTCCAATGCACGACATAGTTGAGTATTCCATTTCGGTTGAAACCATTCTATCGGTTCCTAAGGTGTCCTAAAAATTGTGGCCTTAATTTCCTAGATTGCTTCACCAATACATGCAAGTCCATCCTCAAAGGTGAAAGTTAACAAGAAACTTTCCCTCAGGATATGTCACTCAGTTGACCCATGGCTTAGCTCCATTTCGAAGTATGAGATCATCACAATAGTATCTAGGGTGTGACAAAACATATGTACCCATTCTGGTTGAGGCTCCTCCCCACAATCTCTAGCCCATCACACCAAATGATCTTGTGGTTAATCCTTGCCTGAGTATTTCATGGTCAGGTGAGTATTCGTGTACCCGAACCTTAGCTTCATCATTCACTTGTACTCTTTCCAGTCAGAAAATCTATGTTTATGTGTACCCCACCAATGGGAAAGCATAGCATGCACGGCTAGATTGAGAGCTTAGAACTGATGCTCTTCTGGAAACTCCCTTTCAAACTTATATAGAAACAAACTAACAACATCTAAGCCAACATACTGAATAAGGTTTCTTACCTCCATGGATACACACTGAAGCAATTTTCTCATAATATTGTACCGCAGCGTTGAAACTTTGTGCAACCTATTCTGCTAATGCTCAAGTTCTTCATCTGAATCCGAGTATAGGAGCTATGTTTATCCCACTTTATTCATCCATCTGTAGTGGGATTGATCCAATATTTAACACGCACATTAATCTTGTATATTTTATACAAACTGTCATCCTCTTCGTAGTCATGGACTGGTTTAGTGCAGCGCACACCTTCAACGGGATCTTACGGAAGAATAACATGGAGTTCCTTCCTTTCAAATTTCATTCTTCTATTTCTCAAATTAATTATTGCATCCATGTTGAAGGCCCAATCAATTCCTAATAGCATAGGGTAAGGATTTTTGTCACCCACTATTTCAATGACTTCAAAGTCGACCAGAGTGCTTACTCCCTTAATGTTTATTGTTACCCCAGATAGGCACCGCATAGGAATGATATTCTGTTGATTGACCATGCATAGATGTATGGGATGCCACTATAGCAGAGGTCTCCCTATCATTTCCCACATCTATTTTGGTAGCACATTCGTATCAGATCCTAGATCCACGATGACTTGATCCATTTCATACTCCATAATCTACATAGTTAACCTCTTTTTGTGCCCTTCCCGTTTCTTATGTTTACCCAATTTCCTCACAGCGCGTTGTTCAATAGGAGTCTTGATTTTACTTGTATAGTTATTAATTAGCTCTTAGAGCCCTTTCACTACCTTCCTATCTCGTAACAGCTTCATACACGTTTTCAGAAAAGTAGCGAATAGTTATGGATCCAAGTCCTGTGGTTCCTTGTTTTCAACCAAGTTTTCTCGACTTCTTAAAGTAGAAGACTCAACAAAGTTCTTCTTGGCTTCCATAAAAGTCTCCTTAACCCTGCCGAGGTCAGATCTGACCTCTTTTTCAACAGTCTTGCACACCCAGCCTTTGGTTTCTGGTTACTTTCCTTTATCCTCTCCCATGGCAATACCACTTTGCATCATAATGTTAATGCTATGGTCCTCTTTGTGAGGCTCTGCCCTCATGATATGCATGTTTTGTGTAGGCTATTGCGTATTTTTCTCCTACATCTTGGCTATCAGCATGGACCAATATTCTATCACATGATCAAACTGTCTGCAATACTGATAGGATGGATGCATTGGGTTCTGACAGTTGTGCGCAAAATGATCTGCTTCTCCACAACTATAGAAAATGATTTGTCCATGAACTCTGCCAACCCCTCTACCTCTTCCTCTTCCATGCCCTTGGAAAACTCCATGCACTGTACCTTCACCTTGATCCTGAGGCCAATTTTCTCCCTGCATTCAATATGTAGGGGTCCACTCCATCTTTAATTCGTAGCTTCGGAAATTTCACTCATCATTCCCAACTGATTTAGAAAAGGTACAAAACAATTGTTGCAGAGTTTGTACAAAATTTTTCAATAGGTGATAATGGCCAGTCGCATGCTTTCCATCTATCTGAAAGATAGCGCAACATAAGGATACCCTTGCACTTGGTTCCACAATGTTCTCAGGCTTCAAAGGAACAAGACCTCCTCCAATTAGGTAATTCTGATAAATAGGGCAATGATCCTTATCATGTCCCTTGTATTTACAATTTTTGCACCAGACGTTTGCGCACACCTCAGACTGAGCTTCATTCCCTATCTTCAAGCTCTGCAAATCCATATGAAGACTTGCCAACTGTGACTGAATCTGTTGTACTCCAACATTGGTATCCTACATTGGTGAGGCTTCCAACCTCATCGCAATCTCCGCTGCTTCTGCTTGTGTTCCTATCTTCTCTTGTGATAATGGCAATCTCAGTTGAGGCAATAGCGAAGCAATGTACCAATCTTTATGTTGATCATCTGTGATCTTCATATTAGCCTGTCAGATCAGGAATTTTAGCCCTGATCAAAGTCCCACACAGAATCATTTACTCTTTTTTGTATTTCCTTAAACGTTGTTATAGACTACGCCTGAGAATTAGGTTTTTTAAACTCATTTTTTAGTGCTTTACGAGTCTCTACCATCATTGCACCTGGTTGATCTGTATAGAACTTGATATACCATGTCAATGCCGTATCCTACAATGTAGTGAGCAATTGTGATTTCTTCATTTTATCGTTAGTAATCTATTGTGCCTTCCACATAGGATTCGTGACGAACCCAAATTGTTTAGGGTCTTTGCTTCCTGCCCCTTTAAAGATCGACATCTTCAATGTGTTCACCATGTTGAATGGTTGATGTGAAGGTGGAGGTGTAGGTATATGTGGCAGAGGTGGAGGTAGAATTTGAGTGGATGGATGGGATATCCCCGGGATACCCTGTCTTACTATCTACAGTGTGCTTCACAGTGTTCTCAGAATAGGCCCTTCGTCATCGCTATCAGAAGATCCTAACAATGGACTATATTCAAGGCCTAATTCTTTGCTCATTTTGAAGGGTTTTCCGCTTCACATAGTCCCAAACATTAATGTAATGGCATAACCTGTTTCTCACACAACATCATCTTAATCTAGGTTTTCAAAGATTTTAAGTACTTACCTCTTGTTCCCTTGAAGAATCTACACTCTACTTCACTATAGTTGGTGGTCGTATCAATTACGAGCTCAGTGATGAATCCTCATAAGACACGATCAATCCAGTGATCAACATTGCATGTGATGTTATTTTCTGAGGCTTCCAAGTCCATCACCAGTTCTTTGGTCCACACAATAGGGTCATGAAGCCTCCATAGAGCATGACTATCCACTAATCTGGATAGCCACTTGTGCAAATCACAAGGAAAGAAATAAAATAAGGCTTAGGTCTTGTCTGTGTATAGGTATCTATTCATCCACTCTTCCTTGAATAATCATGGGGTTCTGTTCTCCTGACCTGAAAATGTGTGCAAATTCCAATCGATCCACTTTTTAGTTTCTTTCTTAGTAGGGAGCCACTTATTCGACATCACACATTCCTTAGATAGATCCCGATCCTAGCAATAGAACCATATATTGCTTGATGGGGCTTGACCCAGCTTCAACGTTATTTGCGCTAACCAACAAAACCCTAACTTTCAACCCTTTCAGCAACAACTTGTGTACCACTGGCTGCAATCTCACTTGAAGAAGTATTGGGGAATGAAGCAACCAAGTTTTTGCATCTAGAGGCCTGTGTGGTAGTTTCCTATAGTCCTTATGGATTAGATCGACTTTCACGCACCCTTAACCCTTCCAGACTAACAATTTCTGTAAATGCACTTAAGCAACTTCCATATCTTCATGAAGGTTCTTAATTAGCCTTAACATCATAAATATTATAAATCTACTATCTTCACACAACAAATGAGAATTAATTCATATAAGTCATAACATAGAGCAAAATTATAGATACTTTCAGAATAAGAAATAATACACAGATGCATCCAAATTGGCTCAAAATTGTCTTTGTTAAGTGTAATTGTTCAAGTGCAGACTTATTTTCCCTACGCGCTCAGCTATAGGGGCTCACACAGTCAGCCTGCAGACATACCAAAGTCTCTATGCACTCAGCTACAGGAGCCTTCCCCTTGCACTGAAGTACAAGAAACAAAGCTTTCTTGCCTTAGCTTCTTTTCCTTACAAAGATTATTATCAAAACGTTACCTCTCTAGACTCGCTATGACTCATCCATATATAGAAATTTTCTTATAATACCATGGTTCGCAGACCATTGGCGTGTTTCAAAACCTTCCAATCACTTACCCATCTAAGGGACTAAAGTCCCTTTAACTCCTAATAGCTTTGCACTCCTCTTCGACAATTCATAAATACTCTACACTTTATACAAAAAGAAATTAAAATTTACCCAAAATTTTACCAAACTTGGCCCCAAGGACCCTATCCAAACAACTGAAAATTGTTGAAGTGAAACAACTGACACTGCAAGTGGAAATAAGCACAACAATGCCTAACTAATTGGGCTATGGATTCAATCAGTTAATCAACAATAAATTTACTCCTTTCAATCCCCTGCAAGCCATTTCACTATACCAAACCAAAATTCACATTGCAAACTTGAAACATAAAATGAAACAATCTTTGATCTATTGCATTAATCAATAAATTGCAAACTCATTGATCTACTGCACTATATATATGAAAATAACTAATTCAATCCCATCTAGCCTCTACCTAACTAAACTGAAAATATGCACTATTAGGTGTAATCAAATTTCAAGTTTAACCACGTGGGAAGTGGATTAACTAGTAGATCACTTTGCATACAATTGAAGATATAGAAAATATTTACAATATGAAAGACAAATCCATAGGAAAAGGATACTTACAACTGATATTTGAAAGTTTCATCTTCTGTAAGCTTTTGATCACAGCAGATAGGAAGATAAATATGCTACTGAATTCTACCATCTCTATGAAGAAGAAAAATATGCATCTACATGCTATTATCATAGCCAGGGATGCACTTATCATTTTGAACCAACAGAATCTAGAAACCAGTGGAATCGCCGTAAGAAAAAGTGGAGTCGCTAGGTGAAATAGATGCAACCAATATCAATTGTGTAGTCTTTTTTCACTAACAAACAGTAGATGTAATTGTGATCTTGATCCAAGGAAAATTTTCTTCGTCACTTTGTTCCCCAATAATGGCGCCAAATGTTGTTCTTCTTTCTCGTAGGTAGTTCTTTGCTGCAAAAACTATGTCGAGAAACCAACTTGACCAGTATTTAGGTTCAATCTGACCCATGAACCAGATGGGGCTCCCTAAATTGTTATGAGGCTTTGTTTAATGTTGTTTAGTGTCACTGGAAAACATCGTATCAAGCACAATGACCATATTTATGATTTATTTTTGGTCATTTCCAATGATTGTCCAATCTCTATTTATGAATAAATCCCTCTCTTACAGAGTCCTTGGTCAAAGTGCCAATATCCACTTTGACAGAATAACATGATTTTTAAAGAAGTTGACAGAAGAATATAAGCGAATTCATGATAATTAAGTTGTCATAATGAATACTTAATCAACCAGATAGAATGGATTCATTTAGAATATTTCTATAGCCAAACAAAACACATTCAAGAGATGACATAAGACAACAATTAACAGATGTAGAGGAATTTAACCAAGACAAACCATCTAGTTAATTAATCTCTTTAAATGATTATAACTTTGCAGGGGATTTGAGAGAGATTGACACTCAATCTATTCTTACCAAGATATTCTATACTCCTTTGAACATGTGTAGCAATAAGATATGAAAGTACTAGAAAAACAAACAGGAAACACAATGTTTGTCAAGAATTGGAACTAGAATACTTCAATTAGGATTTCTATAATAAAATATTTACAATAGTGACATCATTTTGGCATCAAAATCCAACCCTTTGAAAATTACAAATAAAACAATATATAGAGTAAATCTCTCCTAAACTGTTAAATATTTATGGAATAAAATCCTAAATAATACACTGAAAATAAAACAATCTCTCGATAGTCTGTAGGAAATTTGGAATTGTTGGAAAATATTCAACCTCCAATTTGGGAAATTGATTCTTTGACTTCTCCTTTTTCTGGTTGACATTTGGAATTATGTTGATTACTTTCTCTCAAATATGAAACAAGAAACTATTCCTCCAAAATTCTCTCAGATATTGATTCTCGTACCTGGAAATCCAAGGTTGTTTCATAGTTGTCTCTTCAAAAGATGCTAATTGTCCTCTATACTTTAGCTTCAAATGATTATGTGAACAACAGGGCCCCTTTGATTAATTTTGAAACAATCCATCATAATTTTAAGAAGTCAAAACCATGAGTGGATTTCAGGGGGACCCCTTGCTGGCATGTCGTTTCAAGTCGAGGGGGGTGAAATTCATAATAGATTTCCACATATACGAAGATGGTTTCATCAAAACCAATTTTCAGATCCAACCCTCTTTGATAAATTTTTGAAAACACGGGGGGTCCAAAATGAATGATGGTCATTGATTTATGAGCCTTAGTCCTCGAGGCTTAGGTAGAAACTATATAATCAAGGCCAAGGGACCTAGGACCAAAATCTTTTTGGGGCTTAAGCCCTTTGGCTGGAAAAGGGGGTCGATTCTTCGAAGTATTGCATTATAATAATTATTTGAAATAATACTTCAGGACTTAGTGGAAAAGGGGTCAATTATTTAGAAATATTAAGCTACATGGGACCACATAATATGGGCTTGGGCCTTTTTAATATCAGGACTTCGCAATCAATAATTTTATAACATAGCACTTGGTTTTACCCTCCAGGACTTGTGACCGCCAATCAACTTTCGTGTTTAGCCCTAGTCCTTTGGCTGTCCACATGACCGTAGTTAAGCCCTCATATTGGAGCTCCTTTTACCGAAAATTTGCAATAAGAGATTTTAAAGTGTCACAAGTTACAACACACCAATTGCAATCATCAATCACCTTTTCCATTTGGCCCTTGGTCCTGTGACTCTTCGTGTGTCCATGTCTAGCCTTCTTATCAAAGCCCCTTTCCTAGAGGTTTTCAATCATAGGTTTCACTCTGATGCACAACAAGCCTCAACCTCTGATCATCAATATGTGATTACTAACGTCATCACTGCCATGTCACCACCACATCACTACCACATGCCAACTTGTGAGTTGTGACATGTGTCACCCATTTTTGGCCCCTTCTGACCTTTTAAAATGTTGATTCCACCTACCAGTTATCCATGTATGACCACATAATTGCTAACATCATCCTCCATGTGGCCTTTATCGCATCCAATCATTCACTGCCATGCGTCCCTTTGGGAGGGGAGAGAAAAGGCCCAACCTTTCTCTGTTTTGTGATGTATTTCCTTTATAATTTTCTTTCGGCGTTTCTCGAGACTTTAATAATGGAGGCCTATTTCCCACTAATTTAACACTTCAACACAACATTTCTCTGATAATACGATATGTGATTCCCATTTGGACCTCTGATCGTTGATTTCTGATATTGTGGGACCTCTGATCGTCAGGATCTAGGACTCAACACTTTGTCTTTTTCCTTTGTTTTCTATATTTTGAAGAGTGAAGTTCAACTTGTTCTATCTTCTGATCTAGGAGCCCATTTTGGGAGTTATGTATACCATTGGAAATCTAATTCAGAGTAATTTCCAATGGAGAAGGTCTAATGAAGCTTTGATTCCTTCCAATTCTTTAAAAATGACCTGAAAATTCCATTTCTTATTTATTTAGATTTCCAAAGAAATTTTTTATAAGCCTGAGTATTTAGCCAGGAGGTAGACAACTAAAATTCAAAAAAATTGTAACTTTCCAGGGTTTCAAAATAAGTTACAACATGGCCTGAGCTACACAATGCATAGTATCAGTGATCCAATTTGACCCTTCACTACCTGAACTGTGCAATTGTGCCTTCTCCTCTGGCTTATCACTCAGTCCCGACCCAATTTATGAAACCAAGTGCAACATATTAGACTAGTGGTTTATCATACTGATGTCATCTTGTCACGAGTGGATCACAGATACAAGATTTATACCATGCTATGACAATAAAATGAAGGTGATGAAGAAGGATGACATGGCATATCACACTCAAAGAGTCAAGCAGAAAATATAGTTATCATATATGAAGACCAAGGAACTCGACGTATGATAGAAGATTGAGACGGCATGAAGGCCCCATCTAATGCATAACCATTTTGAGGGTAGGTATGGAAAACAAAACACATATTTTGCAATACACCTCTTTGTGTAGCATGAAGGACCACTTATCATTGTCCTATCATTATATCTTCAATGACATGCATTGGTTGCAAACACTGAAAGTTGTTTCATGTTTTTCCTCTAAGTGTCTTGCGCCCTTTGGCTTGTTCGATAAATTGTCTTGTTTTGGAATGTTTAGTTATTATGTCATGTTTTTTAACCTTTACTGGTGTTTCAGAAGGTTGATTTATTTGTGTATACAATTTGTCCTAGACATGTAAACACCGGTCACACTCATATACAAAGGCTTGAGAAATGTCACACAAGTGTAGTCACGGTCATCCTAAAGTCTATCTCAAGTGTCACACTTGTCGTTTCTTATTGTGAAACAATCACTCAATGGGTAATTATTTGCTTCTAGTTTCGATGGTCTATGGTTTTCGTGTCATCGAAGTATGCTAAGTGTGTGATCATAGTTTGAGTTCAGCATAAGTCCATCTTCTTCCTCACACTTAGCCATTTTTGGAAATTTTCCTAACCAAGAAACTCAATTTCACGAGGGACTTACTAAGCTATGCACTGTGTAGTCTAAACCCTCAATGATGTGACCTTGATGATTGGAAATGTGGAGTGCACAGTCACTTTCGTCCAAGGCAGTTTCACTATGGAATCCCAGAGTCAAGTAATCTTCCTTGACTGCTAGAATTACGCAGTCTTTCCTTCTAGTCCATCTTGAACTGTGCATTTCCCACTTTCGGTGCTCAAGTTTTTCCCTTTCCTATTGGAATCCCATAGCGCACATAGATCCCAACCTCCCCTAACCTTCCGAATAGCATAGAGGTGTCCAAAAATGTCCTCCCTTAGTTGAAGCTCACCCTCTTCAAGAACTGCGAAGTTTTGGCTTCTAGGCCTCTTTGCTACCCAGTCCTCTCTACTTGTAGAAACTATAAATAACTAACCTCCTTTAGCCTTACCTTGCACCAACCACTGCTAACTTGAACTGTGCAATCCTTTCTCCCAGTGACTATTGCACAAATTTTCTCATCAATGAGGAATGTGCTCAAATGTTCCTCACTCAAGCCTTAGTTGCACTCTGAGTAGTCTCAATGATCAAGCTCCTTCCCAATTGGAATTGTGCAATGCACAATCATTGAGCCCTACCTCCTAGCGCATGACTTGTCCTAAGCTCAATTCATGAATGATAGTGCACCATCTTAGAGTAGGGAGTTTTCGGATTGATGTTGTCTCGTCTTGAGTGAATTCCTGGAATAGGCACACTCTTAAGTCATGGGGAGATGATGAAGGATAAAAATTAGGAGTGGAGCATGCCTAGATACCCACTTGTCGCCAAATGAGTAGAATAGATTATCAAGAACAAGAAAAGGGAACACGTGCATGCAACTACCTCTCAAGACCAAAGATCATTGAACACCTTGCACCACCAAGATATGCGGAGGAGAAGAGAAACCACATCCAAGAAAAACTCCATCACTCAATAGCAACAACAGCTTGACATTTCCACCTCAATAAGCCAGTCCATGTCAGCAGTGTCATGTCAAGTTGTGTCGTGATGTTTCAAAGGCCACATCACTATTATGATCCATGTATATCAAATGTAATGTAAAGTGGAAGTCCAATGGAAACACATGAATATGAAGATTCATGTTAGTTGAATAGTCATATGAAGTTGCACAGTCATGAGAGAAGTCAAAGAGTCACAAGGGTCAAGCATCACCCCTTGGTTATATATACCCCCTCATTGTATGAGCAAAGGAATTTTCACCTTGGCTCCTCTAACAAAGCACAGAGAGTTTTAGTCAATTCTTTTAGGAGTAAGGAGTGGCTCCAATTTCCCACTACTGGGGCTTGTGATGTATAATGTAAATATGTGTCTTGGAACTTTTACTTAATACAAAAGCCTTCTCGAGCCAACTATTTCCATGCATGACTTATGGATGTTTGTAAGACTATCCTGTGAGCATTTATATTTCATGTCTGTTTCACATGTACTAAGATAGTTGAAATATTTCGGTTGTTTTAGTGCTTACCTTGATGGGAATGCTTTTATGGTTGTCACTACTGCCTCATCCTTGCAGACTACTCTGTAGGATACTAGACAAAACTTTTTTGCTCATCAGTTATAGTGACTGTCACATCCATTCTGGACTATGCCATTGAATGGTAGACATATCTTTCCATGTTGTTTGGTTTTAATGACTGCCACATTTTCCATGGACTACTGGATTTTTAAAATACCTTTTTGGTTCACGTGTGTCTCTTACTCAGTGGTACTCTTACCTCTCACTTAGACGCTCACTTTTCTCCCCTTTTTATAGTAAGAGAAACTAGACACAGCTACGTTGCACACTCACCAGACACACTCACCTTTCTTTTCGAAGGTACCATTGCAACACTCTCATGTGTTGAAAGCTAGAGTCGAGGAAAATCTCTAAGTATATGGAAACTAAGCTATTGTACCATGTGGGACTCCTACATCAAACGATGTGAGGTCTAACTGGGACCTCATATCAGAGAGATCCCCTAAATGTTGGTGGATCCAACACCGTTAACACCACCCCTCTCTATCCATATAAATCTCTCTCCACCTTCACTCTCTCTCTCTCTCTCTCTCTCTCTCTCTCTCTCTCTCTCTCTCTTCTCCCCCTACCTCTCCCTTTCTCCCCCCTCTATCTTTGTATCCATCTCCCTCCCTATCTATATATCTACTTCTCTCGGCCCCTCCCTCCCATGTCTTCTATTTTTCTATTCCTCCCTCCATGGAATCCCCAATAACTCTCTTTCCATTCCCTCTAAGTATTTACCTATATACATCCCTCTATATTTATCTCTCTGCTTCATTCCCTCACAATCTCTATTTATTACTCTTCATCTCCCTCACTACTCCTCTATCCCCCCTTCCCTCACCCTCTATACCCTCCTTTACAACAATCTCTATACAACTTTATCTCTCTCCTACTCTCCCATTCTCCCTCATAATCCATTATCTCTTCTCTCTCTTCCTCTCCACCCCCACCTCTCTCTCTCTTCTTTCCTCTCTCCCACCCATCCATCTATGTCTCTACATTCCTTTGATTTCATTCTCTGTCTACCTCCCTCACTCCCTCACTATTTCTCTCCCTCTCCCCCATCAATATTTCCCTCTCTCTAACTCTCTCTTACTCCCTCTCTCTCCCTACTATAGCTTTATCACCATGTCCTTCATTCCTTCATCTTCCTCTCTTTCTCTCCCTCTCCTTCCATCTATCTCTCCCTATTTCCCCCCTCTAAATTTATTTCTACCTCTCTCTCTCTCTCCCACCCTACCTTCCTCCCATGTCCTCCCTAACCCTCCTTCCCTCTCCCTCCCCCTCCCCCTACTCCCAAATCTACCTCAACCATTTCACATGTGTTAATCCTAGTAGTAGGAACACATGTGATCCTACTAGGAATGTATGCACTTTTTTAGTGGTAGGAACACAAATCTATTTTTTGAATCAATATTTCTTTGTGGTGGGAAGATTACATTGAGGATGAGTTAGATGCTTTAGATATTGGTTCAAGATAACAAACCTAGTGGTCTCGGTTGAAAATACATGAAAACATCAAATTTGGAGAATATATATATGGCATTATTTTTTTATAGGTGAGACACATCCATTGGTCATGAAACAATAAACACATATAAATTTAACTATGGATATTTTGAATATACTATTTAAAAAATAAGTGTTAACAATGTTTACTACTTATAATACATTTTTCTATTGGCATATATTATAGTCTTAAAATACATCCACCGCATATTTCCACCATAATGTTTTTGGGACTTAACTATTTGGAAAAAAAATATATGGTGCACAAGAGGACATTAAGACTTGCGATATAAGTGAAAAAAGGAGACTGTTTGTTGATGTTAATACCATTTTAGGTTGCACTAATAGAATCTACCTTGCAATTTCAAGGATATAATGACTTTCATAGTTTAAAGGAAGTATGAATAATTCAAACTAGAATGAAAAAAATATGTAGATGAAAATGCCATCTAAAAGAATGACAATAAGATGTTACTTTGGAAGCCAATATGGGAGAAAATCTAATTGGAAGGTGAGGCCTATGTTCTGCTCCCTTTTTCTCAGTTATGAAATGAAATTATAATGAAATAGGAACTCCTGATAGAGTTGCCATGGAGACTATTACCGAAGTGAATAATATGAAATCCTCTATATTCTATGTTATTCTTCAATATCCCACTCTTCCTATTTCCATTATTTATGTTAAACCATGGACTACATAGAAAGAGTCATTATTTCTTTTTCCTTAATGGTTGACATCAAATCATTATCACATCAAGTTGGGTAATACATGGTGACATGTGTAATTTGTAGTTCTAGTTGAAGACCCTTAGACATTGATGGATAACAGTTCCTTAAAGAGAGAGACATTTTCACATTACACTTTGTAGTTTCTAGGCCCCCCCCCTCTTAATGTGCAATCCTTTATGGTTTCCAATGACCTAAGGGTGATACATATTTCTACATTGTAGATTCTCTCTCTAAAACATTATTCATTGTTCTTAGATGGGTGGTAATTTTCAAACATGAGCTTATAGCACATATGTTTTCTCTTTTAGTGTATATTATTTTAAAAGCATTAGAATTCCGACCTTTTGTATATGAGATCATTTTACTTTTGGATATTTTTAGGTTTTCTTTATTACTTCTCTAAATTAAATATCCTTTCTACTTGGTCAATGCTCTCTCTCTTTCTATAAGAAATATTTACAAATTAAGCACATGCAAGACATGAAGAGTGATGTATTTCAGCTATGTGGTAGCTCCTAACCTCACATATTATAATGCAACTGTCATCACCTTAATTTCATTTAAAAGAGACAATTTAGGTGATTTTCTAAATACATTATTACAAGGAAGGAACACAACATAATAAGGCTACATAATGGCTACTTCACATCACCTTAAAAGAGAAAATAATATATATTATAGGGTTTTCATACACTTGTATAGATTTCCTTCAGTGATACTCATACAATTTGTGGGGAAGTTTCCTTCCAAAGTTGCATAAGTTTTATCATATGAGTGAGTGTGCTTTCTTAGGAATAATTAAAGAAGAAGGAATATTTCATGAACATATAATTTTATTTACAAGTGAAACATGTTATCCTATACCATTTATGAGCAATACTTTAGCCTCCCAAAGTCCATTTTCGGCACTAGGATCTCCATGTTGAATAAAAAAGTTTTTCATTTGAACCGATTCCTTAAAGAGTTAAATGTTTATAAACAAATGAAATCCATGGTTAGATATTTGAAGAAAACAATTTATAAGGTTATGGTATAGGACTGAGATTGACTATCATCTATCTTACACTGTCGTCTCTATGGTTCATCACCCAGATTCTTGTTTAAGCTCCTTCCTTAGAGGAAAAAAACCCATGCTTCATTATTCTTAGAGAGGAATTTTAAGAAGTAAAAGAATCAATCATAGTGACATTAATAGAAATAATTTATGTCCCACCATTCCACAAGTGATGTTACTCATTTTCATTCCTTTTCATTGGACTAATATATGTGTATGGTTGTTTCCATCCATCTTTTATGTTTAAATGGTTTACTTGCACGTAAATTACAGTTGAAATTTTATGAATGTTTCTTCTATTTGTATTGTAACATTAGTTCTCTTTGGCTTATCTCACAACTAACAATTATTTGTTATTTAACATATATCCCATATTAATAGAGGACATTCTATGAAGCTAAGTATTAAAATACCTAAGACATCAAGATTATCAAATTATAAAATAGAAACATTATAATTATTTGATTGCTTTGTTGTATATGTTAAAATTGTTTTAGTGGAGTGACTCCATTATCTTGTTTGGACAAATGATCTGAAAATTAAAACTTGAAGGTTTTTTGAAGTTTGCAAGCTAGTTTATGTCCTATGGGCAATGGATCAAAATTACAAAAATAAATAAACTAATTAAAAATTTGCAGATTTAAACAATGAAGAATAGACAACATGCAGCATTACAAAACAAAAATTTTATGATGGCATTCACCTCTCCTAGGTTACGTCTTTGGGTCTAGCTTCCAATGTTGTATGCTCAAATGTGTGATTACATCAATATACAATGCTCAATTTGGAAAGATAACACTACCATTGTGTCGAGATCACCCAAAAAACCCTGTTCAGCATCTTGGGCTCAAAAAGGCTAAAAAATGTCCAATTTAGGACTCATTCTTCATTTCTCTACTAACTATTCTGCAAAATTCACCCTTTGTCAAAAGTAACAATTATTTTTTGTCTTTTGAGGATCTGCAAAGAAAAAAATTCACATGGGTTTGGCGATAATTCCATCAATTTTGGTGCAAATTATCGGACATTTAAATTCACACTACGACCCTAAATTCCACCCTACGGTTAGTAACATGGTGCCATATGACTGGGCAGTGCAAGTCATAGGCCATGCGCCTTACCATCCCCCTAACTTAGTCATATTATGGATGATAGGGTCATGGGCAGGGTGTTATGCACCCACCCTCCAATGGTTTCACCATTGGTTACGTTGCAATAAATAGAACTGTGGTCGAGGGCTAACTTCCCACCCTCTATGCCTTTCACCATGGACACATGTTATACCATATGCCTCAGAGGTTGGGCAAATCAGGAGAGCTCGCAAGCGCAACCACCCCTCCCCCCTTCCTCCCCCCCTAATCCACCAATTGTTATATAATAAATACAAATGGCCAACTGTTATATAATAAATAACACAATGGTGTGATGGTAGAAAGGATGGTTTTGTTGTCAGAGGTCACAAGGTTGAACCATGTCGAGGTCGATCCATCCATAAACCATAATTTTACATGAAGTTCATGGGCCACATGTGGCTTCTCGATTGGCACCACACTAAACTTTTCAACTAATAAAATTACTCCAACTACCCATGTATGATCATGCAACATGTCACATTTTGATTGTCTCATCTAAAAACCATACTAAATAGCCATGTGTTGACATCATCGTACGATCTACCTACTTAGCTACTCTGTCAACCTTACAAGTTGATTTTTAGATGTTTGTCAAAAACATAAGAACATGATAATTTTATCATACTATTTCCTATTGAGGTGATTCAAACATCATTGGAATTAGAATGACAAGATCTATGATTAGGCACCAATTTTGTGAGAATTTGAGAACTTTGATTTCTGAGCATATTTTTGATCCCCTAGATCATTCCTTCCCACTAGAAGCTTTTGGACTACAAAAAGTATGGTTTTACTCAGCAAGTAAGTGAGAGTACATCTCCCTCACTTTCCCGATATCAATCAACCTTATTTTACTTAGATTGGTGCCTTTGAAGCCCACTCAAAGATACTCCCCATTGCCTTTGTGTGAAGTCCTTATCCTCCTATCAAGAATTGAGTCTTTCTGCAACTCATTTAAATATTCAGGAGAAAAATATGAAATAGATGCAATCTGAACATTCTCCTCTTGATCATCAATCATTGGAGGTTCATACAATCTCAATTTATCCACATTCACAAAATAATAAATTTTCATATAAGGTGGAAAATCTAATCGGAAAGCATTGTTACCAATATTCTCCAAAATTTTGAAAGGGCTATATCTGATTGGCTTGATATTTTTACCTTCACTATGTAGTATGTCCTTGTAGCTTGATATACAACCAAACTTGATATCCTGCATAGAAATCATGATCAACACTATGTTTTTTATATCTTGCTTTGTACTTTGTTTTTCTTTTCATTGTTCTTGTACCCTTTGATGCACTTGCTAAATTTGTTCAATGAAATGCTTAGATGTGTCCATGTCACTGTGTCCATCTACTGCAATACCTTTACCAAATATGAAATCCAAAGTAGACTTTGCCAAATAACCCAAACACGCTCTAAATGGTGACACTGGTGTAGTTGAATGCTTGACACGATTATAGGCACACTAGATATAATGAAAATGATCATCCTGAAGTTTGGGATGCTTACCAGAATATCCTCGAAGGACATGTAGTGTTGTTTTGTTCACTACTTCTATCTCATCTTCTATTTGTGGATGAAATGTGGTGCTCTTCTTTAAATGTGTCTCCATGAGTTCGCATAAACTTTACCAAATCTTCCTGACAAATCGAGAATCTCGATCAAAAATAATAGAAGTGGGTAACCCAAAGTCAACCAATACATTTTGGAAGAATATATTTGTGGTTTGTTCAACTGTAACATGTTTCTTACATGGCATACATACACACATTTTTCTAAAATGATCCACAAGAATACATAAGCATTATCTTTCCTAGATATTGGTAGTCCCCTAACAAAATCCATAGAAAAACTTTCCCAAGGATGAGAAGGAATATGAAGTGGAGTGTACAAACCCAATTTCCTATTTCTATGCTTGCTAGTAGTACACATGGAACATTCTTTTACATATTTTGAAATAGTTTCATTCATAAGGCCAATAACAATAGCTATGAATTTTAGCAATTGTTTTTCCTACACCAAAGTGGCCAACAATAAGAGAAGTGTGGACTTCCCTTATGACATTGCCTTTTTCATCTCATGGAACACATAACTTGACAAGATGATACAACTTGTTATGAACATGATAATCCAACTCTTTAACATGATTTCTTTGACTCAAAGTTGCATAAACATATTTAAACTATTCATCTTTAGAATATTGTTCAATGTAACTTTCATGCATGATTGAGTTATTCTTAAGAATAACTTATGCATTAACAATAGGCCTTGATAACATATCTACAAATTTCTTGTATATACCTTTCTTATACCTGATTATCAAATGAAATTATTGTAGGAATCCCATCCACCTAAAATGTTTAGCTTTTTTTTATCTTGGTTTGTGATTGTAAATATTGCAAAGGTTGATGGTTAGTATGAATAATTATTTCTTTACCCATCAAATAATGCTTCCATTTCTTCACACTTCGTAGAAAATCATATAAATATTTATCATAAGATGGATAGTTGATTACTGGATTTCTAAAGGTTTTAGAATGATAACATATTGGCTTACCATGGTGCATCAAAATTGCTCCCATAGCATAATCGCTTGCATTAGTTGGAATTTCAAATGGCTACTTAAGGTCTAGAAGTGCTAGAACTGGTTTTGTTAGGTCCCTATAATACTAGTGGTTCCCCCATTACTATTGTCATTGTATCCCTTATTGTTATTGTTGTGCCCCTATTTTCCCTATATTGTTATTATTGTGCCGCATAGAATCCCACTATTGCTATTTTTGTGCCTTTATATTATTATTGTTAGGTCGGCTTGGTTATATTGTGTCCCTTTAGACTCCTATATATAGAAAGGAGGTTTTTTCATTTGAATCATCCAAGAATTATTCATTTTTGTAATGTAAAGGAGGTTTCCCCCTTGAAGAGGCTGAATTATAAGGCATTGATGTATCATTTTATCTTTTTGTGAGCTGGTTTCCTAACATTTGGTATCAAAGCTTTGGATTCTAGGGTTTCGCTGCTCCAAATAGGTCATTGTGGAATTTTCGCTATAAATTCTTTTCTGCAACATTCCAGAAGCGAAAAAGAATCATTTGAGACAAAATCTTGTTGAACCTTGGGTTTGAATTTCAGAGCTAGTCTTGCTAAATTTTCAGAGATATGATCTGAGAAAGTTAGGGTTTTTGCAAGCTCCAGAATTTAAGCTAAAATAGTTCATCATGGGATTTTCGCTATAACTCTTTCGCTACAAAGTTTCAAAAGCTAAGAAAAAAACCCATTTAAGAAGAAATCAGTCTAAAACTCAGCTCCAAATTTTAGATCATGTCTCGGTATATTTTTGGAGATATAGTTTGAGGAATTTAGGGTTTTTGCAGACACCCGAATTACATTCCAAACAGGTCACCATGGGAACATCATCATGACTGTTTCTCTGAGCATCAGATTGAAATTTAGTCAGAAGTTGTAGAAGGAGGATGGACTGTAGTTTCGTGTATATATATTTTTAGATCCAAAGTTCAAAATAGTGACACGTGGTACTTCACACAAGTTCGCTCTTCTAAAAAGGTATATAATCAGGTCATCTTGGGAGATTATGCATAAATATTTCTTAGAGAATCCAATTTTGATAAAACTCGTGGCATTTGAAAGTGCACACGGAGGGCTATGGCAGGTCGTGATTTTAGAATTGGAAGAGCTAAAATCATAGAAATACATTAGATTCAATATCAGGCTCCTACATAGTGAAAAAAAAGGTGTGTAGTTTTTTTTTCAATTTTTGCATAAGCTTGGTTTGAAAAATTAGTTTGAAGGAATTCAAATGGCATAGTGAAGCATTATAATTGGTAATTGATGCCTGAAGAAAGAAAATGGAAACACATAGTAAGCAAACTAAAATCTCTAGCATGACTCATGAAAAAGAGGAAGAAATGCAACATGATATATCAAAATTACAAGACGAAGTACAACAAATGTCACTCACACAAAAAGTAACAGAAGCTAAGATGGATGATTTTCTAGAAAGACGTACAAGCTAATATGGATGGTTTAAAGAAATGCGTAGAAGCTAAGATGAATGGTGTGGAATCAAAGATGAATGGCGTGGAAGCTAAGATGGATGGCGTGGAAGATAAGATGGATGGTGTGGAAACTAATATGGACGATTTGAAGAGAGATTTGAAGACAAACATGGAAGATTTGAAGATAGATTTGACAAAGTTTCTACAAGAAATTCTTACTAACAACGAAAGGGTAGTAAAGGAAACTCATGATGAGAACAAAATAAATGTTAATCATGATTTCATACACTCTAACATTGGATTGAAGAACCACCATGTTCTAAAGATTGATATGAAGAAGTTTGATGGCAAGGATCCCAGAACATGGATACTATAGATGGAGTAATTTTTCGATCTCCATAATGTGCAAAACACACAAAAGGTATGCATTGCAACTTTATATTTGGAACCAAATTAGTTTGTATGGTATCGATGGCTTTGCTCTCATAAACAAATTGTCACTTGGGCTATTTTTACAGATGAAATGATAATACATTATGAGGATACAAAAAGAAACACTTTTTTTAGCCAATTGATGAATCTCAAACAAAAGGGTTCAATGATGGAGCACATTGAGGACCTCCAAAAATTGAATATAAGGGTAAAAGATATTCTAGAGGAGCATAGGATTGATATGTTCATAGGGACTTTAAAAGATAACATCCAACATGAGGTTTGCCTTTGGGAATCAGATTCATTGGAGAAGGCATTCAGGTTGGTAAGAAAAATGGAAAGAAAAATTATGGGAACAAGGAAGCCTACCACTCACAATCATAAAGATGGAAGTGTTGTAGCCCCTAGCCATCCACAACCTACAAGGTTGATACCACAACAATTGGAAGAAAAAAAAGCAAAAGGGCTTTGTTACAGTTGTGATATAAAATACAGTAAAGGTAATAAGTGTGCCGAGACAAAATTATTTTAGATATATTGTGAAGAGGAGGAAGAAAAGGAACAAGAAATGTCAAAAGAAGAGGATATACACCTGGAAAAAACCCTAGAAAAAGAAGAAATGAATCCGACCATATCTTGTAATGCATTGGCTGGAATTACCACTCCTCAAACTATCAAGATAGAAGGGCATATCAAGAAGAAAAAGGTAATAGTGTTGATTGATTCGGGAAGTACCCACAATTTTATTCATTATAAGATAGCCAAATAATTGAATTGCTTCCTATATCTAGCACCAGAGTGTCAAGTGATGGTTGCAAATGGAGGAACCATAAATTGCTCAGGAAAGTACCATAATATCAAGCTACCCATGGGAGAATATGTATTGAATAGCCCAATGCTTTCCATTCCAATGGGTGGTGCTGATGTTGTACTAGGAGTCCAATGGCTACAATCCTTGGGTACAAAGGCTTTTAATTTTTAAGAAATTTTCATGAAATTCTCTTCAGAATGAAAGGAAATTGAATTAAGGGGTATTGCAAGGAAGCCAGGAAAGATAATCAATTCTAATGGAATGACAAAGCTTATAAAGAAAGAACAATGAGGCATAATTGCACAATTATGTTCACTAGAGGTTCCCACATCGAAATCATCCATTTCTGTAGATCTCAAAAAAGTCTTACACAATCATTCCAAGGTATTTGAGACTCCTAAAGGCCTCCCACCTATTTGTGATCATGATCATGCTATCAATTTGATTCCAGGAAGTGTTCCTCCAAACATCAGGCCTTACAGATATCACTATGTCCAAAAGAGTGAAATTGAATGTATTGTTGTATAAATGCTAGAGGCTGGTTTAATTCAACCTAATCAAAGTTCTTTCTCTGCTCCAGTAGTATTGGTTCACAAGAAGGATGGATCATGGCGCATGTGTACAGATTATAGGGAGCTCAACAAGCTCACTATTAAAGATAAATTTCCCATTCCTGTCATTGATGAATTATTGGATGAATTGCATGGATCAATTTACTTCACCAAATTGGATCTTAATTTAGGATATCATCAAACCAGAATGAATATTGAAGACATTCCAAAAACATCATTTAGAACTCATTAGGGTCATTATGAATTTTTGGTCATGCCTTCTAGCCTTACTAATACACCTTCTACATTTCAAGGTTTGATGAATTCCATTTTCAAAACCTTCCTTAGAAAATTTGCGTTAGTATTTTTTGACGATATACTAATATACATCAAGTCTTGAAAGGATCATGTCCAACATGTTGACATGGTACTCAAACTATTGGAGGAGAAACAATTATATGCAAAAATGTCCAAATGTTTCTTTGGAGTACAAGAGGTGGAATATCTAGGTCATATTGTATCTCATGAAGGTGTTCAGGTAGACCCTAGAAAAATTAAAACCATTAAGGAATGGAAAATCCTCACATCCATAAAGCATCTATGAGGATTTCTCGGGTTGAAAAGGTATTATCGCAAGTTTTTTAAGAATTACAAGATAATAGCAGCACCTCTAACAACACTGTTGAAGAAATATGCATTCGCATGGACTCCAGAAGAAACGAAGGCCTCTGAACATCTTAAAGAGGTAATGTGCCAATCAGTTGTCTTAGCTACACCATACTTCACAAAAACCTTTATTATGGAATGTGATGCCTTAGGAATTGGAATTGTTGCTATTTTCATGCAAGAACAAAGACCCAAATTGCTTTGAAAGTCATCCAATCAAAGGAAAGTATTTACAAAAAACTATTTATCAGAAGGAAATGTTGGCAATACTACATACACTTAAGAAATGGCGACCCTGCCTAATGGGAAGAAACTTCAAGGTAAAAGCAAATCATGATAGTCTTAAATACTTTTTGGAACAAATATTATCTTTAGAAGAGTAGCAAAAATGAGTCACAAAGATGTTGGGCTATGACTTTGAAATCATTTACAAAAAAGGGAAGCAAAATGTTGTGGCAGATGCACTCTCAAGAAAGGATGAGGATGTGGAAGCATTTCTTTGCACCATTTCTATTATCCAACTAGATTGGATTAATGAAGCATGAATGGAAGAATGACGAGGAATAGTGGGCACTCATTCAAAATATACAACAAGATCCTAAGACATCTGATACATTTATCTAGAAAAATGATTCATTATGGTATAAGGATCGGTTATATCTATGTAAGAATTCCCAACTCAAACAAAATATTCTTAGGGAATTCCACACCTTTCCCTTAGGAGGGCACTCAGTATTTCTAAAAACCTACCATGGGTTTAAGAAGGATTTTTTTTGGGATGGCCTTAAATCAGATATTCAAAAGTTTGTTGCGGAATGTTTGGTTTTCCAACAAAATAAAGCTGAAACAATTAATACCCCAAGACTATTACAAACCTTATCCATTCCAAGCCAACGTTGGGAGGAGGTTTCAATGTATTTTATCATAGGTTTACCCAAGTCCGAAGGAAAGTGTGTTATCATGGTGGTAGTTGACAAACTTACTAGGTATGCACACTTTTGTGCATTATCTCATCCATTTAAAGCGAGTACAGTTTCTACTGAATTTATGGAAACAATTCAAAAGCTACATGGAAACCCAAAGATTATTGTAAGCAATAGAGATCCCATTTTCACTGGAAATTTTTGGACAGGATTATTTTCTAGTCTTGGGACTTAGATAGCTCATAGCTCATCTTATCATCCCCAATTTGATGGGAAAACTGAGATAGTAAACAAATGTTTGGAAGGATATCTTCGTTTCTTTGTATTTGATAAACAGACACAATGGGTCAAATGGTTGCCTCTGGATGAATGGTGGTATAACACTTCCTTCCATACTGCAACAAAAATGACCCCATTTATGGCACTTTATGGATATCATCTACCATCCATCACATCATATTTAAGATAAAATTCTAGGGTTCAAGCAGTGGAAGATCACATCGAGCATCAACAACAAGCTCTCCAACTCTTAAAGGATAACCTTACCTTGGCATAAAATAGAATGAGATAGCAAGCAGATCAACATCGCAACGAAAGAAGTTTTGATGTAGGTGATTGGGTATTTTTACGGCTACAACCATATAAACAAATGTACCTCAAGCAAGCTAAGAAGGATAATAAATTATCACCGAAGTATTATGGTTCGTACAAGGTGTTGCAAAGGATAGGTATTATGGCATACAAATTGGAACTTCCTGCAGCTTCCTGAGTGCACCCAGTTTTCCATGTTTCATGCTTAAAGAAGGTTATAGGTGACAAGATTCTAGTTCAAACAATAGTGCCAGAACTTGATGAGGAAGGAAAAATTATATTGGAACCTGAAGCATTCAAAGAAACAAGAACTCGACAGCTATGAAATCAATCAATTTCAAAGTATCTCATCAAGTGAAAGAACTTACCTGTTGAAGATTCCACATGGGAGGATGAGTATTTTATACAGAAGCACCCAGAACTACTCAAGCGTTGAGGAAGAGGGGCATGTTAGGTCCCTATAATACTAGTGATTCCCCCATTACTATTGTCATTATATCCCTTATTGTTATTGTTGTGCCCCTATTGTCCCCATATTGTGCCCCATATAATCCCACTATTGTTATTTTTGTGCCTTTATATTATTATTGTTAGGTTGGATTGGTTATATTGTGTCCCCTTAGACTCCTATATATAGAAAGGAGGTTTTTTCATTTAAATCATCCAAGAATTGTTCATCTGTGTAATGTAAAGGAGGTTGCCCCCTCGAAGAGGCTGAATTCCAAGGCGTTGATTTATCTTTTTATTGTTTCGTATTGATTTTCTCTTTCTATGTGTCAAAGGCTTTCTACTACATGCCTCCCCACTAAAATACCAGTTTCACACTCGTCAAAGCATGAAATGGTGTTGCAATGAGTGAGAAGTTAGCGATAAATTTTCTCAAATGTTGGGATGTTCCCAAAAAGCTCCTAACTTCTGTTACATTATTGGGTTTGTACAAATTCCAAACGACTTCAACTTTTCAGGGATCAATCTTCAATTCACCTCCTCATATAATGGTATTCTGAAATTCACATTTAGGCATTCAAATACAACTTTTCCTTTTACAATACATCTAAAACTTATTTACATCTAATACTCTTCATGTGTCTTAGTAAATTATGAATAAATAATCAATGAATTGTAGCAACACAACATTCATAACTCTCATGAATGCTGTAGATACATTGCAAAGCCCAATTAACATAACTAACCATTAAAACAAACCTTCTTTTTTCTTGAAATTAGTTTTCCAAATATCATATTTAGCAATCCTTATTTGATGATAACTTCTTCTCAAATCTAACTTAGTAAAGTAAAAAACTTCCTCTAACTGGTTTAACAAATCATCAATGTGAGGAAGAGGATAATGATTTTTTATTGTGATCTTGTTCAAACCTCGGAAATCCATCCACATGCATCATGTACCATCTTACTTTGGAACCAAGATAATTGAATACCTACAAGGATATGTTTTAGGCCTAATGACCCCTTTTTCAAGAAACTCTTGAATTTCCTTCTTGATCTCTCCATTCTCAAAAATTGACATTGTATGCATTCCAATATTTGGAAGCCGTGCATCATGCTACAAGTGAATATCATGTTGGATTTCTCTTTTAGGAGGCAACCCTTCAGGTTCTTGAAACATATTTCCATAAGTGTTAAAAAATTAAACCAATTCATGCTTGAGTTTAGAATCACATCTTGTGAGATCATCAAATTCAACAGTATCTTTAGCTTTAACCACCAACAACACAAAATTCTTACTAGCATTTACAGGGCTTTTCATCTAACCAACAATAACAAGAGATAAGTGCATCTTACTACAATATTCTCTAAAAATATAATCAACTCCATCTTTAAAAATATGATATTTGTTCTCATGGCGATAGAATATGAATTTTTGTTCATACAAATATGGACTCCCTAAAACAATTTAGCAAATATCAAGTGATACAACATCAAGCTCTACCTCTTCTATAAAATTAGCAATGGTGGTGAATTTGAATTTACATTTTGTTGTGACCTGCAATTTGGAGTCATCACATACCCAACACAAAGGGTGACGTTTAGTATGAGGTGTAGTTTCTAGATTTAGTTTCTTGACAATAGCTTTAGAGATAATATCGACTTGGGAATCATTATCAAACAATGTATCAACCTTTGTATGTTTTGTAATGATTTTGATATGAAAAGGCTCACTTCTTTATTTATCATTTTGAGACTCAATAGGCTTACTAGAAGAAATGGTACTTGCATTAGAAGTTATACCTTTCATTCCTATGGTTGTGATTTTGATTTCATCACTTGAATAAGATCCTAGATCTTGTTGGATTGTGACAACAATATTTTTTTTGTTAGGAAACCAGCTCACAAAAAGATAGAAAAGATAGATCAACACCTTAGAATTCAGCCTCTTTGAGGGGGCAACCTCCTTTAAATTACACAAATGAACAATTCTTGGATGATACAAATGAATAAATCTCCCTTCTATATATAAGAGTCTAAGGGGTCACAATATAATCAAGCCAACATTACAGTAATAACATAAGGGCACAAAAATAACAATAGTGGGTTTCTATGGGGCATACTAATAACAGTATGGAGACAATAGGGGCACAATAATAATAATAAAGGATACAATGACAATAGTAATGAGGGAATAACTAGTATTAGAGGGGCCTAACAAGCCTGTCTGCTTCCGAAAAGTGTTGTCCTCCACTCTTGAGTAGTTTTGGATGCTTCTATATAAAATTCTCATCCTCCCATGTGGAATATTCAGCAGATAAGTTCTTCCACTTGATGAGATACTCCGAAATTGATCAATTTCATAGATGTTCAGTTCTTATTTCTTGACTGCTTCCAGTTCCAATATAATTTTTCATTCCTCATCAAGTTTTGGAAATATTGTTTGCACTAGAAGCTTGTCACCTATAAACTTCATTAAACATGAAACATGGAAAACTGGGTGCACTCGGGAAGCTGCAAGAAGCTCCAATTTGTATGCCATAGTACCAATATTTTGCAACACCTTGTACGTACCATAATACTTTGGTGATAATTCATTATCCTTCTTAGCTTTCTTGAGGGACATTTGTTTATATGGTTGTAGCCATAGGAATAACCAATCAGCTACATCAAGACTTCTTTCACTATGATGTTGATATGCATGTTGTTTCATTCTATTCTGCGCCAACGTGAGGTTATCCATTAAGAGTTGGAGAACTTGTTGTTGATGCTCGATGTGATGTTCCACTGCTTGAAACTTAGAATTTTCTCTTAAATATGATGTGATGGATGGTGGATGATATCTATAGAGTGCCATAAATGGGGTCATTTTTGTTGCAGCATGGAAGGAAGTGTTATACCACCATTCAGCTAGAGGCAACCATTTGACCCATTGTGTCTTTTTATCAGATACAAAGCAACGAGGATGTCCTTCAAAACATTTGTTTACTATCTCAGTTTTCCCATCAGATTGAGGATGATAAGATGAGCTACGAGCTAACTGAGTACCGAGACAAGAAAATGTGTGCAATTCCATAAGAATATTTTGTTTGAGTTGGGAATTCTTACATAGGTATAAGCGATCTTTGTACCATAACAAATCATTTTTCTAGCTAAATGTATTAGATGTACTGGGATCTTGTTGTAACTTTCGAATGATTACCCACACTTCTTCGTCATTCTTCCATTCCTCTATTGCTTCATTTATCCAATCTGGTTCGATAGTAGAAATGGCGCACAACAATGCCTCCACATCCTCATCCTTTCTTGAGAGTGCATCTGCCACCGCATTTTTGCTTCCCTTTTTTGTAGATGATTTCAAAGTCATAACCCAACATCTTTGTGACCCATTTTTGTTTCTCTTCAGAGGATAATCTTTGTTCTAAAAAGTATTTAAGACTATCATGATCCATTTTTACCTTGAAATGTCTTCCCATTAGGTAGGGTCACCATTTCTTAAGTGCATGTAGTATTGCCAACATTTCCTTCTCATAAATAGTTTTGTGTAAATACTTTCCCTTGATTGGACGACTTTCAAAATCAATGGGTCTTTCATCTTGCATTAAAGCAACACCAATTCCATTTCCTAAAGCATCACATTCCCCAATAAAGGTTTTTGTGAAGTCCAACGTAACTAAGACCGGTTCTTGGCAAATTGCCTCTTTAAGGTGTTCGAAGGCCTTTGTTGCTTTTGGAGTCCATGAAAATGCATATTTCTTCAATAATGTTATTCGAGGTGCTTCTATTCTCCCATAGTTGTTAACAAACTTGCGATAATACCCTCTCAACCTAAGAAATCCTCACAGATGCTTTATGGATGTGGGTATTTTCCATTCCTTAATGACTTTGATTTTTACAGGGTCTACCTCAACACCTTCATGAGATACAATATGACCCATATATTCCACCTCTTGACTCCAAAGAAACATTTGGATCTTTTTGCATATAATTGTTTCTCCTCAAATAGTTTGAGAACCCTGTCAACATGTTCAACATGATCCTTACAAGACTAGTTGTAGATTAGTATATCATCAAAAAATACTAACACAAATTTTCTAAGGGT
This sequence comes from Pinus taeda, assembly GCA_000404065.3. Taxonomy (NCBI): domain Eukaryota; kingdom Viridiplantae; phylum Streptophyta; class Pinopsida; order Pinales; family Pinaceae; genus Pinus; species Pinus taeda. The sequence continues at coordinate 47,291 of APFE030443229.1, read as the reverse complement.
TTAAAAATGGAATTCATCAAACCTTGAAATGTAGAAGGTGCATTGGTAAGGCTAGAAGAAATGAAAAAAAAATCATAATGACCCTCATGTGTTCTAAATGCTATTTTCAGAATGTCTCCAGTCTTCATTCTGATTTGATGATATCCTCAACGAAGATCCAACTTGGTGAAGTAAATTGATCCATGCAATTCATCCAATAATTCATCAATCACGAGAATGGGAAATTTATCTTTAATAGTGAGCTTGTTGAGCTCCCTATAATCCGAACACATGCACCATGATCCATCCTTCTTGTGCACCAATACTATTGGAGTAGAGAAATAACTTTGACTAGGTTGAATTATACTAGCCTTTAGCATTTCTACAACCATACATTCAATTTCACTCTTTTGGGCATAGGGATATCTGTACGGCTTGATGTTTGGAGGAACACTTCCTGGAATTAAATGAATAGCATGATCATGACCACAAATAGGTGGGAGACCTTTGGGAGTCTCAAATACCTTGGAATGATTTTCCAAGACTTTTTAGAGATCTGGAGAAATAGATTATTTCAATGTGGGAACCTCTAGCGAACATAATTGTGAAATTACACCTTGTTGTTCCTTCTTTAGAAGCTTTGTCATACTAGTAGAGCCAATTATCTTTCTCGGTTTCCCTATAATACCCCTTAATTCAACTTCCTTTCCTTCGACACAAAATTTCATGATAAGTTCTTGAAAATTAAAATCTATTGTACCCAAGGATTGTAGCCATTGGACTCCTAGTAAAACATCAGCACCACCCATTGGAATGGAAAGCATTGAGCTATTCAATACATATTCTCCCATGGATATCTTGCTATTATGGCAATTTCCAAAGCGATTTATGGTTCCTCCACTTGCAACCATCACTTGACACTCTAGTGTTGGATATAGGAAGTAATTCAATTCCTTTGCTATCTTACAATGAATAAAATTATGGGTACTTCCCTAATCAATCAACACTATTACCTTTTTCTTCTTGATATGTCCTTCTATCTTGATAGTTTGAGGAGTGGTAATTCTAGCCAATTCATTACAAGATATGGTCACATTCATTTCTTCTTTATCTAGGGTTTGTTCCTGGAATATATCCTCCTCTTCTGACATTTCTTGTTCCTTTTCTTCCTCCTGTTCACAATATATGTAGAATAATTTCTTCTTAGCGCACTTATGACCTTTAATGTATTTTCTATCACAACTGTAACAAAGCCCTTTTTTTGTTTTTCCTTCGAATTGTTGTGGTGTCAACCTTGTAGGTTGTGGAAGGCTAGGGGCAACAACACTTCCATCTTTATAGTTGTGAGTGGTAGGCTTTCTGGTTGCCATAATTTTTCTTTCCATTTTTCTTGCTAACCTAAATGCCTTCTCCAATGAATTAGGTTCCCAAAGGAAAACCTCATGTTGGATATTATCCTTTAAAGTCCCTACGAACACATCAATCCTATGCTCCTTTAGAATATCTTTTACACTTATGTCCAATTTTTTGAAGTCCTCAATGTGCTCCATCATTGAACCCTTTTGTTTGAGATTTATCAATTGGCTAAAAAAGGTGTTTCTTTTTGTATCCTCATAATGTGTTATCATTTCTTCCATAAAAATTGCCCAAATGACAATTTGTGTATGAGAGCAAAGCCATTGATACCATACAAACTGATTTGGTTCTAAATATAAAGTTGCAATACGTACCTTTTTGTGTTTTTCACATTATGGAGATCGAAAAATTGGTCCATCTATAGTATCCATGTTCTGGGATCCTTTCCATGAAACTTCCTCATATCGATTTTTGGAACATGGTGGGTCTTCAATCCAACCTTAGAATCTATGAAATCATGATTAACATTGCTTTTGTTCTGATCATGAGTTTCCTTTACTACCCTTTCACCATTAGTGACCATTTCTTGTAGAAACTTATTCAAATTTATCTTCAATTCTTCCATCTTATCGTCCATGCCATTCATCTTAGCATCCATGCCATTCATCTTAGCTTCCATGCCATCCACCTTAGCTTCCACACCATCCATCTTAGCTTCCATGCCATCCATATTAACTTGCATGCCATTCATATTAGCTTCCACACCATTCATCTTGGCTTCATTTACCTTTAGTGAGAGTGAAATTTGTTGTATTTGGTCTTGCAATTTTGATATATCATGTTGCATTTCTTCCTCTTCCTCATGAGTCATGCTAGAGCTTTCAGGTTGCTTACTAGGTGTTTCCATTTTCTTTCTTCAGGGCATTAATTAATGCTAATAATTCTTCACTATTCCCTTTGAATTCCTTCAAAACAATTTTTCAATCCAATCTTATGCAAAATTTTAAAAAAACTACACACCTTTTTTGTCACTTTGTAAGATTTCGATATTGAATTTGTTGTATCTCTGTAATTGTGGATCTCAAATATCTGAAATATTATCCTGTGGTAGCCCTTTGAGTCATGTTTCTAACCTTTGCAAGTTTGATTAATATTGGATTCTCTAAGAAAGAGTTATGCCAAAGCTCCCACGAGGACCTGATTATAAACTAGTTTAGTAGAGTGAACTTATACGATGTGCCATGTGTCACTGTTTCGACTTTAGTACCTGAAACTGATACATAGAAAACTAGAGGTTCTCCTCTTTCTGAAACTTATGAAATTTCAATATAATGCTCAAAACAAAACTTATGACGATTTTCGCCAGGTCACATATTCGGAATGTAATTTGGGAGTCTGCAAAAACCCTAACTTCCTCAGATCATATTTCTGCAAATATAGTGAGACAAGCTCTGGAATTCGGGTCTGAAGTTTATAATGATTTTGGCTCAAATGAGTTATTTTTGTAGCTTATGAAACGTTGCAGAAAAAAGTTATAGCGAAAATTCCATGATGACCTATTTGGAGTAGCGAAACCCTAGAATCCAAAGCTTTGATACCAAATGTTAGGAAACCAACTCACAAAAAGATAGAAAAGATAGATCAATGCCTTAGAATCCAGCCTCTTCAAGGGGGCAACCTCCTTTACATTACACAAATGAACAATTCTTGGATGATTCAGATGACTAAACCTCCCTTCTTTATATAGGAGTCTAAGGGGTCACAATATAATCAAGCCGACATAATATTAATAACATAAGGGCACAAAAATAACAATAGTGGGTTTCTATGGGGCATACTAATAACAATATGGGGACAATAGGGTCACAATAATAACAATAAGGGATACAATGACAATAGTAATGGGGGAATCACTAGTATTATAGGGCCCTAATATTTTTCCCCTTGTTATTTAACTTCTTTGGTATCATTTATGCATGTAATTTCCTATGGTGGTCTTCATCATGGCCTTCTTTTGAACAATGTTTATATGTAAGTTTCTCTCCCTCTTTCTTGACAATAGCATTATTTTTTCCATTTCCTTTAAACTTCCCATTTCCTTGGCCTCCATATTTGGAAGTATTATTGCTAGTGTCTTGAGGAACATTATTTCCTCTTTATTCTAAATGGGTTGCATGAACACATACCTCATCTAGATTGGTATGATTAAACATAAGTATAATATGTCTCAAATAACTATGTAATCAACCTATCCATTTAAGGAGAATATCTTGTGAAGACTACTCAACACCCAAGATTAAATTTCTTCTTCTAAATTCTTGTGTGTAACTTTGGACACTTTGAACTTTAGCTTGCCTAAATTTGTTTCAATCCATAATTGATTTTTGCATATAAGACATCAGATACAATTTCCTTCTTAATGAAACTATAAAATCATTCCAAGAAGAGATAGTTTTACCACTTTTCTTCAAATCCTCTTGCATTTTGGCCTCCCACCAGATGAGGGTTTCACTTTCCAAACAAAGAGAAGAAAGCTATATTTTTGTAACATCACCATCAATATTTTGAATCCTGCAATAGACTTCAATTTGACGAACCCAATTATGCAACTTTTCAGCATTTAATTCCCCATTGTAGATAGGAAATTAAAACTTTACATCAAGCTTAATCAAAGGATACTTAGCATGTCCTTTTGGATATGTAGGAGGCATATGTTTAGGTGATGAAGGAATTGACGATGGACATGAAGATGGAGGTGAGGGTGGAGGTGGAGTTGGAGTCTAGCTCCCATCACCACCATTACCTTTTTTTTATTACAACTTTCTCCTTGCATCTTTTTTGTTCTCTATTCATACAACACTTTCAAAATCTCAGACATATCATAGAAATCCTTTCTATAAATCAACACCTATCCTTCCTATTGTTCCATTATTGGTGGATTTTGTGGCCTCCTTGAACTAATTTTAGGGTTTGGTTCTTCTAGAACCCCTTCTCCTCTTCTCAATTTAGACCTTCTAATCATTCAAGAAAACACTTGCAAAAATTGTCAGCACTTCACAACAAGCATGCTCTAATACTAAACTAATCTGAAAATTAAAATTTGAAGGTTTTTTGAAAAGTTTGCAAGCAAGTTTATGTCTTATGGTCAATGGATCGAAATTGCAAAAGTACATAAACTAATGAAAACTTTATAAATTTAAAAAATGAAAAATAAACAACATATAGCATTACAAAAAAACAATTTTATGACCGAGTTCACCCCCTGCTATGTCCCCAGGTCCAGTTTCCAATGTTCCCCCTTTATATTGTATTCTCGAATGTGTCATTACATCAACATATAATCATCAGATTGCAAAACTAACACTGCCATTGTGTCCAAAACACCCAAAAACCCATGTCTAGGCTCTTATTGGACCTAAAAAGGTTGAAAATAGCCAAGTTAGGCATGGTTCTTCATTTCCCTACTAATTGTTCTATAAAATTGATTCTCTGTCAAAACTGGCAATGAATCTTGTCTTTGGCAGATCCTCAAAGTGATAAATTCACGCAAGTTTAGTGATAATTTGTTGATTTTGTTGCAAATTGTAGGACTTTTAATTTGACATCGCGCCCCTAACTTTCACCCTCCCATCTGTCACATGACACCATATGACCGGAGAGCGTGAGCCAGATGCCATGTGCCCCGCTAGTCCACTATAATTTGTCATATTATGGTTGATATTTTCATGGTAAGGGTGCCACGTGCCTTCCCCTCCCATGGTTTCATCATTGGTTACGTTACAATTAATACGACTAGGGTCAGGGACCAACTCCTTGCCCCTTCCAATTTTCGCCACGGACACATGTTATACCATATGCCTTGGGGCCTCACCTGACCACTCGACCCCCCAATCAACCAACTATTATACAATAAATAAAGCGACCCACTATTTCATAATAAGTAACATTATGGCGTGACAATAGAAAAAATGGTTATGTTGTTGCAGGTCACGGGGTTGAACCCCGTCAAGGTCAGTCAGTCCATAAACCATAGTTTTACATGAAATTCAAGGGCCACATGGCACCTCTCAATTGGATCCACACCGAACGTGTCAACAAATGAAAAAACACCAACTACCCCTATACGATCATGCCACACGTCACATTTTGATTGGCTCATCTGAAAATTGTACTGCATTTTCGCTTGTAGATATCAGGGCCATGTCATCATACAATCTGTTATCTCAAAATCAAGCCCTAGAAGGCTGCAGACCAGGAAGACTTCAAGTAACTATTTCAAACCAATCTTTTGACTAAGGCTTAGCCTCCTTAGCCTGAGAGGGCTCTCTCAAAAGGGTTATTGATTTTGACTAATAATAAGATGGCTAACTCTTGTGGAATAACATTAACAAATATGAAGGCTGGATAAATATTACATAAGTTTCCATTGGGCCTATGGAGTCAATCATACTTTAGTAAACAATGATACTGCCTTTACATAGAAGTCAGGGCACTTAGCATTTAGATGTTCAGAACGCAACTCACATAAAACCACAGTTCATAAATGCATACAGGAAATCCGAGCACAATCAATGAATTCTGAGTGATTACACATCTATGCAACTGTAAAAGACATTAAGGGAAAGAACAAATCACACATTCTGAACATGGAAATCCTTCATGAATCCTGAGAAGAAAAGCAAATAACTTATATTACTGAAAATAGGTCTTTACATAAGCCAAAACAATCCTCTGTTATAAAATTTCCAACCCTCATTACATTGTTGTTTCAACTATATATAGAATCCTTATTCTAACTAATTCGAGCTTCCTCCTCCAGCATGAGGGGAATTTGATAACTCGATAACTATCTCTAATGACACCTATCAGCTATTTAACTAACTATTAAATACAATAAGGTGCTGACTGGAATTTTAAAGAGTTCTAAATTAACTATGACTCTAACTCCATTTTCCATGCAATAGTGGCTTCTCCTTGTTCTTTGACACCTGGCCCTTTTTCAATTTGGATAAGCTGGATGTTTAATACTCCATATTGACCTTGAACGCTGAATCTTTAACTGCCCAGTAGTATTAGGAGATGTCCCTTGCTTCTCGGCTCCTGTTTTCCTCAATTTGCTCGAATGTATAACAACATGTGTCCAGCCTTTAATAACCCTAGATATGGAACACTGCCACGTTTTTGATGTGTTGTAGGCTGCATTGATGGACATGTGTGCAGGCAAAAGCTCCTTGTATGCAAATCTTTTAATGCCTTTTGAACGGTGATAAAGGGACTTTATAACAGAAATTTAGCCTTGGGTTAAAATATTTCACCTTTTTAAATGTACACATGTTTTGGTCTGAATGGCTATTGTAGCTCCATCTGATGTCTTGCGTACCCTTTAGGTGTCCCTCTTTCAAAATTCCCATTCATAATACAAAACTGTCGGTCTGCGTTAAAATCATCACCTACAGCAGTTTCGTAGCCCGCTACGAAACTGTTGTTTTATTTAAAACAACTTGTTTTTGACCCGAAATCTTTATCACCCAAACATCTGATTGCCAAAAACTCCCTTTGGTTTTTCATATGTATAGCAGGGATTTACATGTCTTCAAAACAATAAGACTAAGCAAAATTAACAAAAATTTGGAAGAAAACCTTTCCTGAAAAGAAAATTCATTTAGTAGGTAACCGGCTTAGCTCCGCCTTCAGTTCTCTAGCAGCTTTCTTCAGTTGGTTAATCTCATCTTCAGCTACTTCTATTTGGCTTTTCATGGCTGATACATAATCTCCTTGAGATGTGATGACTGTTTCGCTTATGCTGCTCTTTTGCCAAGGTTGTGTCCCTTCCCCTGTTTCCTCTGTTCTGGGCAGTGCTTCCTGTGCTTGCTAGAATTTTCTTGTCATAGGTCTTCTAGGTTTAAAAATAAATTCCTGAGCTGGCTCATCAAATTTAAGCCTTTTTGAGGCCTTGGTTTTCTTAATACTTTCTTGCGGTGACTGTGTCAAATCAATTTGAACTG
>APFE030443229.1:485-27375 GCA_000404065.3 Pinus taeda | reverse complement strand
GGAAACATCAACTTGATCTTAGCAAATTGATTCTAGGGTTTTTAGGTGATTATAGAGAGAATGTAGAACCCAAAACTTGGAGTACAAGTTTCAAGATTACAGGTAAGGTTGTAGGAGGAACTTTAGCTATGACTTTACGATATAGAATCCTGAACAAGGTTATCTGGCAAATGCAGCCAATAAATACTGGTTAGGTGGATTCTCATGACAGATTATCAAAGCTATCTAAGGCCCCACCAATTTGTGCATTAGAAGGTCATGCATCTTTTTCCATATTTCAACCAGGGGAAATTAGTAACTACTTAACTGATTTGAGTTTAAGGGACCCTGATAATGAGAACCCTTCTAAAAATAGCCTGCAACATCAATAGTTGAAAGATACGAAGAGGTCTAGTTTGGCATCTTTGTTTCCTCTTGAAGTGAAAGGCAAATTATTCCCTCTAGCTAATCATTTGGTTCAATGCAGTGGTATTTCCAATGAGACTGTTTGCGAGAATGAGGATGAAGTTATTGGTCTAGATGATGATATTGAGTTCACAGTTATTGAAAGGAGGTGGAGACGACCTATGGCAATTTATAAGAATTATTAGTTTGCAATAGGAGTTGTGGAGATATTGGTTTGAAATCTAGAGAAGAGGAAGGAAGAAATGTGAAAGGCACAGGTCCCTCACAACTTCGATCATCAGATTCTCTTTGTCCCTTGTTGGAGAACACTGTTGATTTTCACGTATCTCAAGTGTCTCGTGAGCATAAACAAGAGAGGCACAACGATTTTGGAAAGGCATCTACTTGGAATGATGATGATTTGATTGAGAATGATTTTTTTAGTATGCTTACTCAGGATCATGATTTTTTTTGTTCAGGCCTTGCAAGTGAACTAGAGTCTACTCAAGCACATCTTTGCCACAGTTTGATAAAGAGTCTTTTTTGGAAGCAAATAGACTTGGGACTGGCTTTATGTTCTCATTGTCTCTAGTTTCACAGTGAAGTCCCCTTTTCATGTTGTGCAGTGGATTTTTTAGATTTCTATAAATTTTGTGGAAATGGAAAGCTACTAAACTTTTATTCATAGGAGTGATTCGTTTATTCACAGTCACAAAATAACCTATAGAAATCATTTGTTTTGGCCCTGGACAAAATTTTGATGATAAAAAATTTAAAAATATTTGTGTAATTGCATCTTTTTGTGAAAATCATGAACACATATTATTTTAATTTCAAAATTCCCTTCTTAAATCAAAATTACCAATGTCATAAATGGATAATAGTCTCAAACCAGCAGAATAACAAAAATTTATATGTGTTAATTAATAAAGCTTTCAAGAGTATCAAGACATGGTGAGGGAATAGTAGGAAAACCCCATAGATTGGTTTAAGGTGTATCTTAGATCATTTTTGACAAGAAATAATCGAGATGGCACTAAAGCTAACTCATTGGGGGTGTGAAGCTGTTCAATTGGCTCTGATCTGGGCTTTGGCTGTATCTGGTGAATGGTAATCGACTCTCCTTTGCAGCTTGCATCCTTCAAAAACATTGCTTTAGGGCTGATAACAACCACAATTTATTTTGCATGCATAGTTGTACAGTGAAAAAAAGGAAAATTAATTTGAGCATCTATAGAGTTAAAAAAGGCAAATTAATTTGCATGCACAAACCAGAAAAGAAACTGGAGTTTGAGAATGGGAGACTGGAGTTTTTGAGATGATGGTTAATGCTAGTCGAGAGAAACAATTTGTATGTCAGTGGTAAGAAATGACCCATTTCGCAAGAAACGAGTTTCAGGTCATTGAGAACAAAAACGAGCATACAGGACAACATTTCTCATGCTGTTGCATTTCTAGAGTAACGCCTCCCACTGTTTCATTTCTGGTAACATCTGGTAACAAGCCTCTGACCTAGGGTAGTGTTAGAAAATTGTTTATGGGGGTAGAGGAGAGAAGTCTCACTCAGAATTCGATTGTGGTAAGGTAAGTCTTATGAGAATTTAGTTGTATCGGGTAAGTCTTATGTTGTGGCATGGAAATCGCAATTACACAGAGGCTTAATAAAACACAGGAAATAAGTCACGGTAAAACAGAGTAAAAGAAAAAAGGGTTGCAGTAAATTTACTCATGAATGTTTAATACCATGTCGCAACATAACATACTCTTGATTATAATATAAAATATAGGAAAATACATTCATGTGATAAATGGAGGCTGCAACTCCAAGTGAAAATACAAAAGACTAACTACAATTTACGCATCACTGGGGTTGTGGAGTATGTTATCTCAAAATCATACCCTGGAAGGCTGCAGACCAGGAAGACTTCAAGTAACTATTTCAAACCAATCTTTTGACTAAGGCTTAGCCTCCTTAGCCTGAGAGGGCTCTCTCAAAAGTGTTATTGATTTTGACTAATGATAAGATGGCTAACTCTTGTGGTGTAACAACATTGCCAAATATAAAGGCTGGATAAACATTACATAAGTTTCCATTGGGCCTATGGAGTCAATCATACTTTAGTAAACAATGATACTGCCTTTACATAGAAGTCAGGGCACTTAGCATTTAGATGTTCAGAACACAACTCATATAAAACCACAGTTCATACATGCATACAGGAAATCAGAGCACAATCAGTGAATTCTGAGTGATTACACATATATGCAACTGTAAAAGACATTAAGGAAAGAACAAATCACACATTCTGAACATGGAAATCCTTCATGAATCCTGAGAAGAAAAGCAGATAATTTATATTACTGAAAATGGGTCTTTACATAAGCCAAAACAATACTTCTGTTATAAAATTTCCAACCCTCATTACATTGTTGTTTCAGCTATATATAGAATCCTTATTCTAACTAATTCGAGCTTCCTCCTCCAGCATGAGGGTAACTTGATAACTCGATATCTATCTCTAATGACACCTATCAGCTATTTAACTAACTATTAAATACAATAAAGTGCTGACTGGAATTTTAAAAGTTCTAAATCAACTAGGACTCTAACTCCCTTTCCATGCCATAGTGGCTTCTCCTTGTTCTTTGACACCTGGTCCTCTTTCAATTTGGATAAGCTGGATATTTAATACTCCATATTGACCATGAACGCTGAATTTTAACCGCCCAGTAGTATTAGGAGATGTCCCCTGCTTCTCGGTCCCTGTTTTCCTCAATTTGCTCGAATGTATAACAACATGTTTCTAGCCTTTAATAACCCAAAATATGGAAAACTGTTGTGTTTTTGATGTGCTGTAGGCTGCATTGATGGACATGTGTGCAGGCAAAAGTTCCTTGTATGCAAATTATTTAATATCTTATGAAATGGTGATAAAGAGGCTTTACAACAGACATTTAAACTCGGGTTAAAATATTCCACCCCTTTTTCTTTTTAAATGTACACTTGTCTTAATATGAATGGCTATTGTAGCTCTATCTCATGTCTTGCGTACCCTTTAGGTGTCTTTTTCTCAAAATTCCCGTTCATAATACAAAACTGCCTGTCTGCGTTAAAATCATCACCTACAACAGTTTTGTACCGCGCTACGAAACTGCTGTTTTATTTAAAACAGCTTGCTTTTGGCCCGAAATTTTTATCACCCAAACATTTGATTGCCAAAAACTCCCTTTGATTTTTCATATGTGTAGCAGGGATTTACATGTCTTCAAAGCCATAAGACTAAGCAAAATTAACAAAAATTTGGAACAAAACCTTTCCTAAAAAGAAAATTTATTTAGTAGGTAACTGGCGTAGCTGTGCCTTCAGGTTTCTAGCAGCTTTCTTCAGTTGGTTAATCTCATCTTCAGCTACTTCTATTTAGCTCTTCATGGCTGCTACATAATCTCCTTGAGATGTGATGACTGTTTCGCCTGTGCTGCTCTTTTGCCAAGGTTGTGTCCCTTCCCCTATTTCCTCTGTTATGGGCAGTGCTTCCTGTGCTTGCTGGAATTTTCTTGTCATAGGTCTTCTAGGTTTAAAATTAAATTCCTGAGCTGGCTCATCAAATTTAAGCCTTTTTGAGCCCTTGGTTTTCTTAATACTTTCTTGCGGTGACTGTGTCAAATCAATTTGAACTGGTTTATACTGCTCTAATTCAATGGCCTGTAATAAATCAATCAAGCTTGCCTTAAACGCTGGGCTCTCTTCAACAGCTATAGATTTACCTATTTCCTTATTTATTTGGCTTCTTGTCCTTACCCTTGAGACTGCTTCAGATTTTCCTGTTTCAAGCACAGTCTTCTTACCCTGAGTTTTTTCCTTTGTTGATTGCTGAGGTTGTTCTTGTATGATTAGTGGCTTCACTGGTTTTCTTAGCTGTGACTTGGTTTGCTTTTTAGCTCTTACTTCCTTTTGAAGCTCAGCTATGGTGAATTCTCTGGCTGGTTGTGGAGTAAGGCGAATCTTGCTTTGGAATCCAGCCATGAAAATAAACGAATTCCAGTCTCTGCCTATCTTTTGGAGGCCATCTAAAACTAGCAACTTAATCAAACCATGATGAAATAAAGAGGTTTCACAATCCTCTTTCCTCAGCTGCATCTTATCACACATCTTACTCAAACTGCAAAAGAAATAAAAAGGAATGTCTATGGAGACTTTCCCGGTGAAATGCAAGAGCAGTTTAAAATGGTAAGAATAGACCTTATTGTACCTTCCTTCACAGGTCAAATATTTCTGTATGCAGGTGAGAAGAAGAGCATAATGTTCCTTGACATAATTTCTGGGCACTGATTTTGTTAAGTCTTCATTTACATATGCCTCCTTTAAAAACTCGTTACAAGGATTCATATCAAATTTAAAATTTTTAAACCATTCTTCCCGTCCTCTCGGGATCTCTGTTACAGCAGCTATTACTTCTGGAGAAACCTGTACTTCTAGCATGGCTATCTTTGAATTTAAACCAGTGAAGTTTAGCGCAAATTCCTTAGTTACCTGTGCATGTCCCCCTTGTAGATTTTTTCAAATGTTCCAGCACCCGGCATCTTTGAACGCTTTCTTCACGCCTTCATCCCTCAACGCTATGTCCAGGCCTTCAGGTTCATTCCTCTGACATTTACCAGATCTGTGCTCTTTTCTCTCCATTTTTTCCTTTGAGATCTTCACACCCAAATTCTAACAGCTCCGGTCGGGATGGTGATTCAGCTCCTTTTTTAATTCAACCTCGCTTGTAATCAGGCTCACTTGAAATCAGCCTCGCTTGAAATTCAAATTGAAATGCTTCAATGCATAATCAGGCAGACTGGTCTCTCATGCAGCACTTACGACCATCATTAAGGTCTATGCACGGTAAAATCTCTTGGGAATGATATTTCTGTGCATATAAACAGTCTATTGGTGGAGTAGCGGCAAATGAACGTTCAAACATGATACAAGAGGTACACAAACTGACATGAGTAGACACAAATGATGACTCACCTACGGACTTGACATTTCGGGAAAGATTCGCTGTGAAATGCATGAATCCATGATTTTGCAGTGCTTTTAGTTATAATTTTTAATGATGCATTGCGAAACTGCCTAATCATGACGCGTTGCGAAACTGCTAAACCATGATTGCGCTGCGAAATGGGCAAATGAGATTACGCTGCGAAATCACTAAAAGACACGGTGACTCGGATAAGACAAGGCATGACTATGGAATAATGATGGGTGGAGGAGAACCAATAGGAGTGGAGTATGATTTAAGTTAAAAACCTTTAAAACTCCAAATCCTAAGTGAGAAAAATAAAATGAAATCAACTTTAACACAGACCTTTGTCATCAGACTAGGTCAGACAATTATATGCAACAAACTTTTAGTTCTAAGTGATAACACAATCTACCCAATAATCTGCCTAATCAACCTTGCAATTTGACTTTTCAGTTGATTGTCAAAACCTTCAGAATGTGATAATTGTATTGTACGATGTTGGATTGAGGCGATTCAAGCATCATTGGAATCATAATGATGAGATCTACGATTTGGTGCTGGTTTCGGGAAAATTTAAGAACTTTCATTTTTTAACAACAAAAAACCAAATACATTGTAATACACTTATTGTGGAATGCACTTTGTTTATTGACATAAGATGCAAATATGTAAGCATAGCGCATTTTTCTAATATACAAATATTGTGGTTTCATATGTGACTCAATGTTTATGGATTTAAAGGATGATATAGCTATAAGGGATAATTACAATTCAAAGTGTGAATATGATAAGAAACAAGATGAATTTGTGAATGTTGGTTCAAAAGTAAGGGAAAAATTCCTTGTACACCATGTCAGATTAAGACATCTATGTTTAAATAAAGAGGAATTTGTGCCCTTGGGTTTATTCTCAATTGTTGATGAGGACCACATTATTCAACGAGAGATGTTGTTATCACATAATTTTGGTTTAATAGTGGAAATAATATTACCTTGCAATATATGCTTTCTCTTAGTGAAATCCTACAAGATAATATCTTTTCCAAAAGATAAATATATAACAAAATGTATGATATTTACTATAGTTTGAAGGGCTTTCCAATTCCAATGTTCATCCACTTCAAATATGAAAGTGTACTACTTAATGTTTAAAGGTGTGTTTGTGAAGCAAATTTATTAATTCTTAGATGAGAAAAAGTATGTTGTCTAGGGAAATTTTGTAGATGTGATTGAAGGAGAAGTGGTACAATTAGCTATGTTAGATGATATTCATTTTGGTATCCCTATCTATAAAGTATTCACACAAACGTCCACCCATTTTATTCTATAAGAGGGTTTTTTTGAATAGGTGGCCTATTAGTAGTTGGTGCACCTTATTGGTGGATGAAAAGGGTGATGTTAAATGAAATTTGGCCATAGGTAGATGTGAATATGTGGATAGAATTAAACGACCCATTTTCAAAATTTTTAATATTCCATTAGCATTTTACGAATATTGAAATTACAAAGAACACATTCTCTACAAAGTGTCATGAGCACTATGAAATTTTCCATAAACATAAGGCACCAAATCTAAAATATTGGCACCAAGTTAAATTTTTTGAAAAAGAGTATAATACCAACTTCAACTCAACTTACTATACCCATAGATAGGAATAAAATATGAAGTATAGAAAATGCTTCACCATTGTGCTTTAACATATGGACAAAATGAATACTTCCATACCAAGGCTAGGAAGGAAGGTAGAGTTAGTGAGAATTGCAAGTAATCTCCTATTTTGTATATTTCACATGATCACATGTGGCCATCAGACTAGGGGTTTTGTTCAATTTGGTCTCTCTATTCTAGATTCAAGTTTAAAATTCATTTTATCCTCCTTATCATTATGCTTATGCCTGTTAGAGGATCTAACGGTCGATGAATTTGTAAATTTGATATATGAGGATGGGTCATTAGTACATATACCCTTTGTATGATACAACTTTATAAAAAGTGTTCCTATGGAAATTCTTAATAATACCATATAGATAATCCTTCTAGGCTTTATCAACATCGATAGCTTCCTTGAACAACTCCCACCAAATTTATTCTTGCAACTTGATAGCTATGGGTGTGACAACAAGAAACATTATCCTTTTTCTTTTTCATCCATGCAGAAGAAAATAGTATTTTTATGATTGTGTATGTATAGTTTCTCACTGTTGATCACATCCATGACGATATATATGGAACATACCATAGGTTAGAAATTCATATAAAAATTAAAGATATATTATTACTCCAATATATCATGGTAAAAGTATACAATGGTTCAAGATGAAATAAAATTTACTTGATACATGATTTAAAGTATTTATAACTTTAATAAGATTTTGAGGAAGCACTTATTAGATGGAATTTAGAATATTTTGGGCATCAAATCCCTAATGCAATTCAAATTTAGTATGGTTTGTGGCACACTTTTCAGTGATATAAGAAAACTATTAGGCGTAAGCATTAGTATCATTGAATAAATATATGGAAAAAAAGGGTTCATGGTACGCTATACATGCCTAGAGTGGTCTACATTGTCCATGGGGGCTTCAATGACAAAGAAATACCATATCACGTGTGTTCATATTGGGGCATAAAAAATGAGGAAAAATTGAAATACTATATTGAGCATATAATAGGGAGGTAAAGGGTTTTTATATGTTGTATAGAAATATGTGTATTATAAGGTATTGTTTATACAACACATTGGAAATGCAGAGGCCAAAAACAACTAGGCTAGGGAAATAGAGTTTTAGGGGTATTATGGGATTAGCAAGAGTGGGAAGGGGAAAGAAAAAACTATGGTAATATTAGGTCCATATTAGCATAATATTCAAACCTATGGCCCTAGTGTTGATATGCAATTCATGGTAATGTTAAATTCTTAACGTAAAAGTGGCATTCTTCTTTATCTTTCATTTTCATCGTTTTACTTAAATTTTTAACATTACCATGAAATAACTCAGAATATTTGAGAGTGGTTTCGACCTCATTAGATTTCATATGGAGAAAGTATAATTTTAGATCTCACTCAAAATCTAGTAGACTTATTAGTATTTCAAGATTTCAGTATTGGGGGGATTGCAATCTTTCCATTGGATTTTGTCATGTACTAGGATATGGAACTCGTATTTAATCAAGAGAACAAGGCCCTCTATGTACCTTGATGTTAGTGAAATTAGTTGTTGAACTCCACTATCATGACCCTACTCAAAATGTACATGTAACTCAAAAAAAATCTTGACTTGACATGTTACACTTTTTCTATCTTATGTTAATTATTATAGGGTGATATTAATGACAAAGATCTGAAGATAGGCAATGATTTTGGTGATATGTAGGTACTTGTTGTAGCATGATTTTTTTGGATGATAGAGGCCATCTAGAGTCTATTTATCAATGTATTTTCGATTCAGAGATGGATTGCAGTTGATGTTATTTTGGTTATGTGAACCCTTACATGCTATATAAATGAGAACTTGTAATTTGTGGACTTGTGGTTGATGAAGATTATAACTACTAGATAATGATTTATGTGATTTAATACATTCTTTTATGTTTTTTATCACAAATTCATCATTATTCATGCTATTGTTGACATATATGCCTCAAAATATATAAAAATATATATTATATAAAATTCACTCCCAAAATTGCTCCCAAACTAGGAGCTTTTGAAACTGTCACTTCTCACTCCTATTTCCACTCCCACTTCCCACTTCTACTATTGCATCCCACTCCCAGGAATCCTCGCTCCATAACATACATGCATCACATTACTAATACCTCTATGATCTATGTTTACTGTGTGTATTAAGATTTTTTACCTATTGCTCAGCTAGTGATCCTCCTAACGATGAGGTAGTAGAGAAGACAACAAATATGGCACCTTCACCATTTCCTTACATTACTAATGAAAATGTTGAATGAAAGTGAAGGAGACAGTGATATGGACTATTGCTTGGCAGAGGGAACATGCATGCCACAAGAGATAGTGAAATAAACTATTTTTCAGAACAAGGTGCATGCATGCTAAGGGCATGCATGTTACACTTTTAGTTAATTCTAGTTTAGATGTTGTTTCAAATTTAACAATTTAATATTTGGATAAAGTTGTTCTATTATTAGAGATTTTCTTTTGTTATTTTTAGCATGCATGATCTATTCTTACTAATAGGTTTCATATCCTTAGTCAATTAGAATACTTACACATGTGAAACTCCCATCTTAGGCAGAGGAAACAAATCTCAAGGAAGGGATGCATGCTTGCATGCTCCAAATCATGTTTTGATGTAGACACACTTACTTGGCACCCTTACCATGCAAATATGGTGCATTAGGCGATCAGATTAGGGATATGATTTGAAAAAGTCCAACTAGATAGAATTTTGCATGTGTTCATATTTATTGTACTTTCTCTCCTCCTCCTATTCTATAAGCGAGATTAAAGGTGTGCCATTTTGTTGGTTATTGAGGTTTTGTTTTGAAATGTTGTAGTCTATCTTTTTCAGTATTCAATAGAAGATAAATGCAATTGAGAGTTCAAATGTATGTATTTTCCATTCAAATTTTCCATAGTATGTATTTGTAGATCAACCAACTTATATATGCCTCTTTTTTATTGAAACTTTCAAGTTTTTAGCTACATAGTATTTAGGTTATTCTTTCTTGGTGGAGAATGTGCTTACCATTGTTAATGAAAACAAAGGCATATAAATATAAAGGGGTATAAAAAATGTTAATGAAAAAAGGATACCTACAATATCTAATGAACGTAGGGTCTTTTTAAATTGGGATGGTGTATTGGGTTCATATTGGTAGGGGGTTAAATAATGTGATTTTTAGAGGTATTTTCCATTATGTAGTTAAATTAAGGGTATTGTTTAGTATGCCATGAACATATGTGTTATGTTAAAGGTTCATTGAGGGAATCCCCATGACATTGTCACCATTCAAACCAAAAGAGATGGAAGACACGAAGAAATCAGTAATGTCATATATCACTAATTTGAGTGCAACAATGGAAGATGGATGAAAATGATATTGACTTCTAAAGATATATATACAAGCAAGTTTTGAAATATTTGAATATGCCCTTAGTTATTTAGGCAAATATAGGATTCTCTTTTTGGGAATAAAATAAGACGAACGAAACAAAAACAATGATGTTGAGTAAAAAATGATTTCATGGATGGTTAACTAAGTCAAAGGGTCCCTATTATTGATTATATATATGTAAATAATTCTTCTTGCAAGCCTACAAAAGAATTTGATCAAGTAAAATATGTAAAAAATCTAGATAACATCATATGAACATGGCAATTATGATCAAATGAAAAAATAAATGAAAAAGGACATATGAAAATAAGGTATATTAATAAATGGAAAATATAAGTGATAATGAAAGATATTTTCTTGTTAGTTAATCAATTAAACATATTGATTCAACTTGTTTGGGATATTCCTTATTCAGAACAACAAAAATTAGAGGAATTTTAGAAACTAATAATCACACTATTGGAAACTGATAACACATAATAGGAAATTGATAATCAAATGTATCATAAACTAATAATCATACTTTTGACAAATCAATAAGCACACTTTTGAAAACTGATAACCACTCTTTTGAAGATGAGTTAACTATAGTTTCTCACTAGGGATTTTAAGTTTAATGAAATGGGCGTTAAGTTTTGGACCTTCCAAATACTATAAATTTTAATATACATTTGTCATATTCCTTGTCATTGAAAATTGATAGTTATGTCATGACTAATGCACAATACTAAAGTCTTTAAGTTGGGAAATTAACCTGAAAATTTTCCATCTCAAACCCAAATGTTGGTTTTAATTTGTTGATGACACCTTTTTCATCTAGCCTTATTGGCTTGTTGGGGCCTGACCTAGGTTTAGAGTTAGTTAGCCAAGCAAATCCCTGTACTATTGGCCCTTTCGACAACACTCCGCGGAGCGCGGACTGAGGTCTCACCCCAAGTAGTATGGGGGGGTGCTGGAACTAGGTTTCTACACCCTTGAGATGTATGAGGGTCTAGTTTGATCCAACTAACTGTCCCTTCACACAGGTTATTTTCCGCCCTTCCCTGTTCCTCGTGCCCTTATGAACTACCTTCATGCAGCCCTAACCAGGGGTTGTGGAGCTTTCGTGCTACTGGAGCAACGTTCTATGTTATTCCCCTAAGACACGTCTGAGATCTTACTTACCAATTAATTATCTTCGGATAAATGGATGTCATATGTTATACTTATTTATACAACACATTCATATAAGTTCGCACGGAAAATAAATAGTACACTTACAATTTATACCCAATCATACATTATGACAAGAAAAGATACACAGAAATATAGTAAACTTCTCTTTATTACTTCTTTCAATAGTTACAGACCCCACCTGCCATGCGCACTCAGCTGCAGGGGTCCGCGCACTTAGTTGCGGACTATTAGGCCTTTACGCACTCAGCTGTGGAGCCTTCCCCTACACTATGACCCAAAGACACCCTAACACTTTGACTCAATTACTTAGACTTATCATGCTTTCATTCTTCCTTATGTTCTTTGCTATTTTCTACACTTAGAGCCTCACTCTATTTATACAATTCCATGGTCCATAGACCATGGGTAGGTTTATTAAGCTGACATTACATTACAAAAACAAGGGATGATAACCCTGTGACTCTAGTATGACTTCGCGGCCCACACCCATAATTCGTAGAGTCTTTACAATGGATTTAGTCAAAAATTGGGATTTAAGCCCCAAAACATGCCTTGGGTGGATCTCATGTGCAACAAGACCCCAACACAAACATCATGGCTCGCCCTCGAGTCACTATGTCAGCATAGAGATCTTCCCGCAGAGTCCCTCCAACTCTGCCTGAACTGCTGCAAGGTCGACAGTGCACTGAGTTGCTGCCTACTGGATCTGTTGTACACATTGTTCCGAGACTGTGGTGTTGCAACTGCTTCTCTGTATCTATGACTATATCCCCTACATTGTACAAGCTTGCCTTCAATTTCCTCTGTGATGGTGAAGGCCTCGTCAATCGAAGGCTAAACGCACACCTTCAGGACTGCTTCCTTGTGCCGTGCTGCATCCACCTATTCTTTCAACGCTTTGGCCTGTTGCATCCACGCGAGGCTCTGAGTGAGGAACACCATCTACGTAGTTCCTTTGACATTGTCATACTGTTGTTCGAGTTCGCACACCTCTGTCTCTAAGTGCTAGATGTTGGGTCCTCCTGTAGATTCGTGAGGACCTCAAATGACTCCTCCAACATGCTGGTGAAGTCTCTCACTGCACCGCCCATCTCATCCAGTCCCATTGTAATAATTTTGGTGCGTTGTTCTCTTACTTCCACAGGGGTGGACGGTTGCACCTTCAATCGCAGCTCTTTGATCTAAAGGTTCAGCTCCAGCTAAACCTTTGTCATTTCCTCCTGCACCTCATGCATCCCTACTGCTATCTTGTTGATGCATGCCTCTACTAGTGTGTCTGCTGGGATGGCCAACTCAGGGATGATTTGACAAAGCTTCATCCATTACCTATACTAGCTATTGGTTCTGCGACACCACTTCATCACGCTGCAAGCTCAACTGTTCCATGTTGATCTTCTACTCGTTTATTACTTGCAGTGCACGGCTCTCCCTAACCCGTAGTTCTGTAGTAATCCCATCCTATAGAAAGCATAATGTCTCTTGTGGGAGTATAACCATGTTGATGTTGATACCCTTAAGTGCATTGATCATAGGCCTGTCGACCTCATCTGTTGTCACTAGTGCCCCTTCTCGGAGCACTGTGCTATTTGTCACCTAAGTGTGCAACATTTGCTCTGCTACAGTTGTCCTTACTGTGAGGCTTGTTGAAAGGGTACTAGCCTAAGGAGTGCACACTTGCAACTCTCGCAGCTACACTCTAAGGGTCCCCAACACAATCTAGGTCTCCTGCATAAAATTCTGGAGGGCCTCTGAGGTGACATCGCACACTGTCTCGCCAATGTCATGCATATCACCCTCGGTAAGGGTGATCATGTCAACAGACAACTTTGATGCCTTGACCTTCTTGCACAACCCCATTTTCTCGGTCGGGTGCTAGCGCTTCTGCTGTGTTGACGCATTTTATGGATCCATGCCTCCCTCTTCTTCCTCTTCTTCCTACCCATGTGAAGGCGACTTCTTTCCCTCATGCACCTTCATGACTACCTCTTGCGCTGTTGGTGCTGCTGTGGCCTTTTTCTGTTCAGTTGTTTTCTGTATAGCATCCCGTGCCTCCTACGCTTTTGCTATTTCTGCCTCTTTCCTTCTCTTTTCTGCCAACTATGCCATGTGTAGTTTGGCCCCTTCTTTCTTTCTCTACACCATAGACTTCCCTATTTTCGTAATGTCTGGAGCACGCCACTCCAACGACCATGTCTCCAATACATTAAAGATTACATCTTCCATGGCTACAAAGGGTTGCTCTCTCCATTGCTTGGTCGGGTCCTTGACGCTCTGATGTATATGCTGTAAATGTTTTCTTTAAACTCTGCAAAACTTCGCAGGTTATTGTAGATAGTGGGCGATAAACCGCGGTTTGCAATTAATCCCCATTCTAAGGTTCATTTACATGAACACCTAGAATATCTTGTTGTCACGAATTTTATTCGCATCCTTTGTGGTCCAGAAAGAAGCATACTTTTCCACCTCCCACAGATCCCTATCAATTATGGGGAACTGACTGTCCTCTAACAATTCTCCTGCCACTAGCACTATGGATAGTAGAAGCCATGCATAGTGGAATGTTTTTCCTTATTCCTGGGCCTCGCGGCAATTTTCCAAGAACTCCTTACAGAGGAACTCAAACCAGTTAAACTGGACCCCCTCTATGCATTGCTCAACAAGTGCTACCACTGGTGCGGGTACCTCATCCACATGACACTTGCGCATAACCTTACTGGCCAGTATTTTGGTCGCCACTTTCACTACTTTGTTGTTGATGTTGGATATGGCGTAGCCCCTTTTCTTCTTTTCCAGCTTGTATTTCTTCTTCATGGCCTCCGCGATGGCCAAGTCACTACTCTTCCCCTCCAAGATGTTTGCAGGGTCCTCTCCTTTGCGTGGAATTCGAGTAATGTGGTGAATCAAGTCTTTTGTGATGGGGATGGGCTCCTCCAACCACAAACACCTCCCATGCACTAGGCAGAGCAACTGCCTGATGATGAAAATTATTATTTGGGTGTGGTGGAAATGCGGCACCAAAAGCAGGTTAAGTAGCCCTAACTTTTCCCCTTCAAGCAACCACTTTCTCGGCTCTAATTTTGTAACCCCCACCGCAGTGTTCTGCTTAGGCTTCATGAGGTGCGCGGTCTCAAGCTGAGGGAACTTCTCGTGGTTAGCAAGGTGCCAATCTTCAAATTTTAGGCTCGACACCCATCCCTGGTGCGTGCCCTCAAAAATGATGTTGTCTGAGAGGAGTGGGGTTTGGAGCGATCTCTTCGTCTCGTCAAGGTCCTTGGGCACTTTAGCCTTCCCCTTCCACGGGGGGGTATGGGTGGGTAGCTTTGTCGGAGGGTGCGCAGGCTAAGTTTCCTCCCCCATGGCGTCGTCCTCATCTTCTTCGATGATAAGGTCCTCCAAGTCTTCTTCTTACTCATCATTTTCTATGGTAACAACTTTCCCCTTCTCTTCCATCGATAGCTTGGTGTGTAGCAAGTTTCGCAGGGACACACATATGGGAACCATTGCTTGTTTGTCTTTCTTTGGTCTTGGTGTGTGTGGTGATTTAGGGATTTCTGCCACAATCTCAGTGCCTTTAGGGGCCTCTCCTAGAATTAGGGCTTCTACAGCCTCTTTGGCAGTCATCTTTGTCATTTCCATAACTTCCTCAGTTCTTTCCATCATGTCCAACTAGAAGTATATCACTCACGGATTTAGGGGATCTATTAACACTCTGCACAGGTGAAATAGGGCTCTACTCAGGCTACAAAGGGTATACAACTACTCAATTCTCAAATGACCAAGTATTGTTTGTTGGGCAGCCCTTTGTAATTTATAACACCTTTTGAATTTGAATTTGACCATTCCCCGCAAATCTGGTTCATTAATGCTCCCTTGGCGGCATATTTTTCAAAATCTTGCCCTTAAATCATGTCTTAAATGCCTACTGCCCACCCCATTTGATCTCAAGTTGAGCATCACATCGTGAATAGTGACTCCCGCGGTCACTTTTTGGCCAACTTGCATGGCAGCGGAACCCCCCTTGTGGTGTCACAGATCCTCTGACTCTTTGCTTCTATGCGCAGCTCTAACATCGCGCAACTCTCAGGTAGAATAGTTTATATTCCCACACCTCCTTTCAACTACCTTGAGTGCTAAGACTGTACTTCCCTTGGCTACTCAGGTGGTCGCGCCACCTACATATGATTTCCTTCGGTCATCCATCGTTCTTCCTAAGAAATACCCACCTTTTATTGTTACTAGCGGTGTCGCTCACCTCATCATCTACAGAGCACCAACCTGGTTACTTCGCTTAGTAATATGGGGTCCAAGCTAAGGCATGAGATAGATCAGTTCGTAGCGATAGTCTGCAAACTTGTCAGTGTGATCATGTGCACCCTGTTTTGTCACCCTAGTCTTCTTATCAAGAAAATCGTCCTTTATCTCATCCTTCAGCTTCTTAACTTTTGCTTCTACCAGAGCGCTTTTCTTCCTTAAGCACACCCTTTCTCTCTAAAGTTCTTAGAGCATAAAATTTCCTTCTTGGATTTCTTCCACAAGTCCCACACGTTCTGCTTCTTTCGGCTATGCGATCCCTTCTTTCAAGGCTCCATGAATTGTCGTATCTACTGGTGCTTTTATTCGTGGACTAGGCATTTCATGCTCCATGGGGATTACATCATCTTCTTCATACTCCAGCCTCGGAGGTGCCTGTGCCATCAGGTTCCTGCAGGCAGTCCTATACGCCAA
Organism: Pinus taeda; assembly: GCA_000404065.3. NCBI lineage: Eukaryota > Viridiplantae > Streptophyta > Pinopsida > Pinales > Pinaceae > Pinus > Pinus taeda. The sequence continues at coordinate 10,990 of APFE030443229.1, read as the reverse complement.
TACAACCGTTGTTACACGCAGGTCCCAGTCAGTCCGCTTCGCATTATGGACCTTGTTCAGTGCTTCACATACTTTGTTAAAGGCTTCTGCCTGGATATCCTTTTGTGCACTTGGTCTCTCCATATTCCGTGGTTCCAAATGGAGGCGTCATTTATGCCATTTCCTTGCCCACGTTTGCTTATTGACTATGTCTCCTACTGCAAAGAGTGTATGCATCCTAGCACGTTTCACACCATATCCTTGCACCCACCTGGATAGCTGGGTGCACGAACCATTTCATTCGGAAATCTTGTTTGTTAATAGTATCTAAGGTTTCCCAAACCACATGCACATCATTCTTCTGTAGTCGTGACAATCCTCAAAACCTCTTTGGTGTGTACCTCACCACTTTGTGGGCGTAGTGCGCAGTACCCATTTCAGAGCTTCAAAACGTTGTTGTTCCATCACTTCTCTTTCAAGTCTGCTCAGGAAGTCCTCCACCTCACTTAAACCATCATATGTAGGTAGCTCCCTTACCTCTGTTGATACACAGTGCAATGATCTCGTCATCATGTTACAATTTAGCGTGGTTACCTCTTGTTTCTACCATCGTTCTATTTCCTCATTCGAGTCTGATGTGCAGGAGATTTCACGCTCCCATGAGATTTGTCCATCCATGGTTGTATTCACCCAGTCTTGCTCTCATATGGTTATTTTGTAGATCCAGTCCAAGTCATCATTGGTGTCGTAGTCACGCACCGGCTTCGTGAGGCACAATCCTTTTGTAGGGTCCAAAGGTACAACCATGCGTAGAGTCGTTTTCTCAAAAATCATCATGCGCTTCTTCAGATTTATCACCCCATTCATGCCCTTGGCCCAATCTATTCCTAATAGTGCGAGGTAGGGATTGTTGTCATCAATAATCTTTATCACTTCGAAGTTTGCTAGCATGCTTGATCCTTCAATATCCACTATGATTCCCTGTAATCTTCCCATAGGTAGGATCTTTTGTTGGTTTTCCATTCGCACTTGGATATTAGACCATTGTAGTGTAGGCTTTCCCATGCGCTCCCATGTTTGCTTCGGTAGAACATTCGTGTTTGATCCTAGATCCAGAATCACATGGTCCATCTCATATTCTCCAATTTTCATAGTCAATCTCATCTCCCTTATTTTTCACGTCGTGTTCTGTCTGAGCTTTCGAACTACACACGGTTATCCTTGCGACCCCTTTACAACCTTGCTGTCATGCAGCAGCTTCATGCATGTTTCTAGGAATATGGTGAGCATCCATCGGTCCATTTCTGGCTCTAGTCTGTCTTTGCTTCTTGAAGTGGAGGCCTCAGCGAAGCTCTTCTTTGCTTCCATGAAGGTTTCCTTAGCATGCTCCAAATCAAACTTTGGTTCCTTCGTTTGAGCCTTGCGAACCCAAATACTTTCTTCAAGTTGCTTGCCTTTGCCATCTCCTGTCGTAATTTCGCTTCGGAGCAAAATATTTACATTAGGGTCTTCCTCGCACAACTCAAACCTCATCAATTGCAGGTTCTGAGTCGAGGGAGGTTGGAGTGCTCCTTTATCACTCAACCTCGCTATCAGTGTGGGGCAATCCTCCATCTCATGATCAAACAGTGTACAATAAAAACATGATGGACGCATTGAATTTTTACAATCGTGGTCATAATGTCCCGACCCTCTGCAATTGTAACATATTAGCTGTTCGTGACCTCTTCCTGGTCCTCCTCCACATCGGCCTCATCTGCGCCCTTGAAATCTAGTTCGCTATGTTCTGGTCAAGGGGCCACATTTCGGCCTGAACTCTGTAGGTAGGGGTCCAATCCATCATCAACTCATAACTTCTATAGGTGTGCTCATCATTTCCCACTGACCTACAGAAATTACAAAACAACTGCTATGAATTCTGCCTACACTTCTACAATAAATGTCAGTTGCCCGTAGCATGCTTTCCTCCTACATGACAAATCACACACCATAATGCTAGTGTCATGCTAGGTCTTGCTTGTGCCTCTGGTCTCAACAGCATTGATCCTCCTACCCCATGGTAATTCGCGAACACCAGGCAGTGGTCCTTGTCATTTCCCTGACCCTTACATTTAACACACCATACCTCGTCGCGCACCTCTAGGCGAGCTGTCATGTCTTTTTTCAGACTTTGCATTTTGAGGAAAAAAAATTTGAACTGCGCATGGATCTGTTGAACTCCCAAGTTAGGATCATGTATTGGTGTCTCATGCAACCTCATCACGATCTCCAACGCCTCGGCCTGAGTGGTTAGCCTTTGTTGTGACAACGTGTTCCTTAGGTGCAGCGTTAGCAATGTGACAAACCATGCACGGTGTTGTCCATCCGTCAATGTCATATTAGCTTCACGAATTGTAAATTTTAGTCTCTGGTCCAACTCCAAAGGGGTCTCACTTGGAAGCATTACGATCTCCTTGAACCCAATGATCGACTGTGTCTCTGACTTCGCCTTGCTAAATTCTTTGTTCAACGTAGCTTGGATATTCGCGATCCCCACATTCGGATTGTCATTGGAATGCTTTATGTACCAAGTCAGCGTACGATCCTGGAGAGCACTGACCAATGTCAATTTCTTTATATTGTCATCTGTGACTCCCTATTCTTCCCATACATCCCTTATCACGAACAAAAACTGGCCCGGATCTTCATTCCCTACTCCCTTGAACACTAGTAATTTTATCACGCTTGCCATATCGATTCGCGATGGTGGCGAAGATGGTGGTGAGCACGGTGAAACTGGTAGTGGTGTGGGTGGGGGTGGTATGCGCGGAATGCTATGCCTTATCAAAATGATCACACTCCTTGGGGAGACCTTCACGAGCTCTTCCTCATCCCCTCACGGAGGTGAAAACAAGGGGCCAGTTTCTAGTTCTATATTACCTTTATTTCTATAGATTCTCCCACTTCACATAGCCCAAAAAATAAAGTTATTCGCATAACCCATTTCTCATACAGTAGCATTTTAATCTAATTGTTCAAAGATTTAACGTACTTACCTTGTGGCCCTTTGAGGGATCGACGTTTTGGCTCGCTATAGCTAACTAAAGTATCTACCACATAATCGGTAATGAATCCTCCTATAATTCGATCGAGCCAGTGATCAACAGCGCGCGATCTTATCCTCCGACGCTTTAAATTTGCTCACCAATTTTGGAGTCCACACAATAGGTCTGTCGAGTTTACACCTTCCTTGGCTATGTGCTAGCTTCGCGATTCACTCGTATAGCTCAGTGGGGGAAGGTGCGAAGAAAATTTCGTGGATCTTTATGTATAAGTAGCAGTCTAACCACTCTTCTTTTGATAGTCACATATTCCTATTTTCCTGTGCCACGAACTCGTGAATTTTTTTGTCCAACCAAATTTCAATTGCTTTCTTTGTTGGATTCCAGCGATACGACATCAGACATATTTATGCAGATCTCGGTCCTGACAACAGAACCATTTGTTGGCTTGTTGGGGCCTAATCTAGGTTCGGAGTTGGTTAGCCAAGAAAATCCCTATACTACAGGCCCTTTCGGCAACAGTCCGCGGAGTGCAGACTGAGGTCTCATCCAAAGTAGTAGGTGGGGGTGCTAGAACTAGGTTTCTGCAGCCTTGAGATGTCTGAGGGTTTGGTTTGATCCAACTATTTGTCCCTTCGTGTAGGTTACTTTGCACCCTTCCATGTTCCTCGCGCACTGATACACTGCCTTCCCGCAGCCCTAACCAAGGGATGTGGAGCTTTTGCACTGATGGAGCAACGTTTTGCGCTATTTCCCTAAGACGCACACGAGATCTTACTTAACAGTTAATTATATTTGCGTAAATGGATGTCTTATGTTATATTTATTTATACAACACATTCATATGAGTTCGAACAACAAATAAATAGTACACTTGTAATTTATACCCAATCATACATTACAACAGGAAAATATACATAAAAATATAGTAAACTTCTCTTTATTACTTTTTTCAACGGTTACAGACCCGACCTGCCCTATACACTCAACTGCAGGGGTGCGCACACTTAGTTGCGGACTACTAGGCCTCTGCGCACTCAACTGTAGAGTCTTCCCCTACACTACGAACCAAAGACACTTTTTACACTTTGACTCAATCACTTAGACTTATCATGATTTCATTCTTCCTTATGTTATTTTCTATTTTCTACACTTAGAGCCTCGCTCTATTTATACAATCCCATGGTTCGTGGACCATGGGTAGGTATATCAAGCCGAAATTACATTACAAAACAAGGGCGGACAACTCTGTGACTCTATTATGACTTCATGCTCTGTGCCCACAATTCGCAAAGTCTTTTCAATGGATTTAGTCAAAACTTGGGATCCCATGCCCAATAGGCCTCATGGCCAATCTTCCTTTACTTCATTTTTTACCACCTCAATATCTTATCTCCTCTTTCAATTTACAATGGAAACCTTAAAGGACAACTCACTCACATTCCTATGGATTCTAGTAACTAATCTACTTGATGACTCCCTTCTCCCCAAATTTTGCTACAAATTGCACATACTAGTGGATAGTTTCAAGCCCAATCCCACCACAACCTAACTCTAAAATAATACATCTTAATACTCTTTTAACTAAATCCATTTTGAATTTGTGTTCCCCAACTTCTGGAGAAAACAAATATTTGACCTCACTTAAGCACTCCAAGGTAATGGTATTTTGTTTCTAAAGTTAACAATTCCTTTTACCAGTAATCCATCCAAAATACTAAAACCCCCTTCCCCTCCCACGTCCTAATTCCAATCCCTTACACTGATGAAACTACTATTAGATTTCCATGATGTTAGCAAAAAATAATATCAATATTCTTCTCAATCTCATTAAAACCCTAAAGCATTTATTAAAGTGGGCATTATACTCTCCTAAGTTCTTTACCAATTTTTTGGTTTAGATGGCAAATTTTGCATCCACCAAACTCCTAACTCTATCCAATCTTCTTTCAAAAGCATATGTAGAAAACATTTCATAACCAAAATATTGAGCTAATTGTCTTAGAGCATTCATGTAATAGCAAGCACCTCATTTTCTCCCAGCAGTCCAAAATCTGAGCATTAGGTCCCCCTTAGTCATCTCATAATAAGCCTTCCAGAAAGAAATTCATGATGACACTTATAATAAAAAAAATACTAGAAATCCAATCATTCTTAGAAGTCCCACATCTTTGTCTTCTTCATTAAAAGAATTTCATTTCTCTTTCTAATCCTTCCTTTTATTTGATTCTCACTCTATTTTTTTTAATTTCCAACACTTATTTTATCTTCTTTTTTTTTTTCTCAATTACTACATTAACGAATTCTTCAAATCAATCTCTTTTAAATTATCCTTTTTTGAATTATTTTTGTTTTCTTTCACATAGAATCATTTTTTAATGAAGTTTTATAATAATTTATTTTTCCTTTTCTTTTGACTTTTAACTTATAACATATGATATACGCTTCTAAATATAAATCTCAACTCTTTAATAATTGTGTCTTGATACATAATTTCCCTTGTAGATTCTAAATTTCTTAAATTTAATTATATAATCTAATTTTTTTTCCTCAATTCTCTTCTTATATTCATTAACTTATTTAATTATTAACTTTGAAAACGGTTTAATATTTTAATATGATTGATTTTTTATATTTTTGATATTTAATATTTTAAACCTTTACTTTCAATTTATTCACAATCTATATATACTTTATTCAAGGACTCTCCAATATATTTACAAATAATTGTATTTTATCAACTCCAAAAAGTCAATTACACCTCCAATTTCATAAAATTTAACTAATTAGAAAATGACCTTCACCTCTTCAATACTAATAAGAAAATGACTCCCACCTCTTAAATATTGATATTTATATTTGATTACAGTGAATAAAAAATCGTCATCTCAAAACTTGTACGTTCAAATTGCTTGAATGTGTAGGACAATTTTGATATATTAAGGAAATTTGACTCCCACCTCTTAAATATTTATATTTGATTACAGTGAATAAAAAATTGTCATCTCAAAACTTGTACGTTCAAATTGCTTGAAGGTGCAAGACAATTTTTATATATTAAGGAAATTGTGGTAGACGAGATGACATAGCTATCGCTCAAGTGCCGGCCCCTCCACTGTCTGGTTTCTTAGGAAGAAGTTGGACAATCATAAGATACCACGACTCGTCCAATCCGTGAGTGGTTGATTGATAGTTACAATCCAACCATATCAATCATAGAGAGCCTTGACCTGGTCCACACGGGGAGGACAATGAAAGCCATTAGGGATAGTACTAATTCAATGAACTTAGCAATGTGACCATCATTCATTCACTTTAGTGTGTGCCTTTACGAGCACGCTGTTCACTAAACCATTCAGTTTCTTCACCAACAAAGTCAAGCTCTCGCGAACAGTACGCCAGCTATCCGATCTCACGATTATTTAATCAAAACTACTTCATGTTTCATTCCCACAGAACGAAAAAATATCATGGGCTGTTGTGTGTGTGGGCACGCAGGTTGGCAGAGCAAGTGGCTCTTCATGAATAGCGGAAAATAAGTGAAAAAGTGGGATGAAAAGGAGAGACATAGGTAACCAGACATTTCCGCAATAATTTCCGCTCTCGTGAAGATGCTTCTTTCAACAAATATTTGGAAATATGTGACCTCTTCAATTTCACCCCCAACCGGGAAGACTATGGGTATATGGAAGACTATGGGTATATGGAAGCCCCAATCACACAAGAAGTACTCAAGGTTTTAAAGGAAATGGCACATGGAAAAAGTCATGGATCAGATGGCTAGACAATGGGGTTGTTCATCCACTTTCAAGAGATTATGATTGTCGAGCTCACTCAGAGGGTGGAGGAATCTAAGAGTCTTCGTTGGGTCTCCGGCGTAACACACGCCATTTTCCTAACCCTCATTCCCAAGACCCCTCAACCAGGAAAGTCTTGGTTGGGTCTCCGGCGCCACACATGCCAATTTCCTAACCCTCATTCCCAAGATCCCTCAACCAGCTTCCTTTTTCGATTATGGCCCAATTTCTCTTTGTAACACTATATACAAACCCATCTCCAAAACTGCGTTGACTCAAGACTATTGTGTATGATCGTGCACAAAACTCGCATGGGGTCCTTATTTATAAATTAGATAAAATCTTGCATTAACATGACCTCACTTGCCATCTTGAGAAACAACACTCCAACTAAATTCTTCCAAATATCCCGAGGACTTAAACAAGGTTGTGCGTTGTCTCCTATTTTGTTTCTCATCATAATTGATGGACTATCTAGGAAACCAACACATGCTCGAGAATGTTGACAAATTACTTGTTGCAGAATTGGAAACATGGTATCCCTCTCACATTTAATGTTTGTGGACGACCTTCTCACAATAGGAAAATCTGAACCTTCTAAATGGCAAGTGGTCAACAATATAATTTTTCAAATTTTGGAAACGCACCAGGTCTTTTAGTGAATTAGTTAAAGTCTACACTCATCACTAGTGATCTAGAAGTCGGAGAGAAAATGGAGTTTGCAAACATCTTTGGGGTTAAATCCACACAAATGGACGATGGCTTCACCTACTTAGGCTTCTTTCTAAAGCCTAATTGATACAAAAACAAAGACTAGGGCTCGTTGTTGGAAAAAATCATAAAGCGACTTTATTTGTGTTCACATCGGTGGATATCCTTGGGGCGACATATTATTCTTGTAAAATATGTTCTGCACAACATCCCTATATATTGGATGCACATCTTCAAGATACCACAAGGAGTTCTTCCCAAACTGAATGCAATAATCTCTGGTTTCATTTAGGTTGTGACTAAAAAAAAATCATAAATTCTATCTCGTTAGCTTGGACTTCATTAACTGCTTAGTCAAACAGGGTGGTTGTCTTAATGGGGCTTGGACCTACGTTCAAAGTTAGTTGTGCTAACCAACAAAACCTTACAATACCAGCGCCTTCGGCAAAAAACTGCATAGCGCAGAATGTAATCTCACTTGAGGCAGTATTGGGGAATGCTAGAACCAGGTTTCCTCATCCAGAGGGCTATGTGATGTGTTATTCTGTGAATCTAGGGCTTATTTTGACCTTTGCGAACCCTAACGCTTGAAACTCAAACTTACAGTAAATAACAGTTAACATATTTATGTTCTTCGCCGATTGCGTTAAACATGCATAACATCATACAAAAAAGCAGATCTACATCTTTGCGAATCTATTAAGTACATTTCCTGATTAAATGCATTCAACAGTTCTTAAATAGAACAACTTTTGAAATAAATAATAATACATAGATACAAAGATACTTTTTCAAAATATGTCTTTATTATGCTTCAGATTCTCAGTTACAACTCTTTCTAACCTTGTGCATAGAGCTACAGGGGCCCATGCACTCAGCTATGAACTTACCAAGGTCTCTATGCACACAGCTGCAAGGGCCTTCCCTTTTGTCCAAGTACAAAATAGACAAATTTAGACTTAACTCATGTACTTCCTATTTCTTCCCTCTTTTATGACTCTTCTATGACTTCCTTTTATACTCCTCTTAAATGCAATACCATGGTCCGCAAACCATGGGTGGGTCTCAAAACATCTTGACTTTAATAAACTTAAGGGACTTTGACCTTCCTAAAGCCCTTTTGACTCCTATTAACCTACGCTACTTGCGCTTCGCTCCTCAAAATGAAAAGACTTTACAATATCTTTATAAACTTAACAAAACGTTAACAAAATCTGACCTAGGGGACCCCGTCCCAACATGCCCCCAACACAAAGTTGTGACTCGTCCTAAGTCACTTTGTTGGTGTTGCCTCAACCTTTCTTTGCAGGTTGTTGAATTCGATCTGCCATGATTGAAGATCTATTATTCCTTGCGGGGCAACCTGACGAATTTCTTCAACCAACTTCTTCATCATTGGACCTTCGACTACAAGTCCCATGGTCCTCCATGTCTACTAAAGGGATTTTAACTGCATCATTAACACCATCTCTGTGTGTCAATTTTTGGTGCTAGTTCAAGATGGGTGTCTTAGGATAGGAGGGCGCATCCTAATTAATGATATGTTGTTCCATAGAATCACAGTGCTACCTTATCAGGGGTGAACCTTATAGCTAATTTTGTGGGGAATTCACGGGAGAAAAATCTCACAGATCAGTTGAAGAGAAACTTCAGGTTGGTCAAGAAGTTGCGAGGCTACGCCATTAGCTCTATATCAGATGAAGTTGTGCAGTTTGCTCTGCAAATTTTGCCAGGAAACCTAATGTGGAAGTGTCGTGTCGATGAAGTGTCGGCACTAGTGGCATTCTTAGTTGCGCAATGCAGCTAGGGGGTCCAATTTATTTGGGAAAAGTACCTCTGCCAAGAATTCTTGGATGATTTCCACGATGCCTAGGAGGATGGAAAAGTATTCCACTACACATGGTTACTGTTATTGATCATGCTGGTAGCTTAGATGACACCCGAGGATTCCTAGTTCCCAACGCTGGATCCAGACCTGTACAAGGCTCCCAAATTTGCCTCACTGTGGGCGACAGAGGACCCTGACCGTATAAGTAAAAACAAGATGTTCTCGGTACTATTTGAATCAGCGTTACATATGGTGATAAACCAACAACCACGGTTGTCACTTAGTCTACATGCGTAGTATAAAGTTGTAGCACACTTCAAAGAAGATTTTCACAATCTGTTCATGTGCGCGAAGAAGGATGTCGTAGGAAAATGGGACAAGTTTCCTTATTTAGTCATAGAGGATGATATTATATGGGTCATTAGCCAACGGATGAGTGATTGGCTCACCCCATTTGGTGAAGCGCAAGACAATTAAGGCCACATTGTAGGAAATTCATGAATAATATGACACTTATTCACAGAGATTATCCTGATTATACATTATTTGCCGAATCATGCATAATACATAACCTCCTTTACGTTGATCATCAATTTAGCAGTATTCAGAAACATACACATGCGCACATTGAAGCATCAATCACACATATCAACATAGTATGTACCCGGGGAAAGCATAAAGCTAAAAATCCCACAACTATCTGTATATTATATTGATTGAGATCATGTAACAGTACATAGTACAATACTCCTCACAAGTACTCAGTACTATCTCCACCTGTTACACACAAACTAGCTTAGCTTTGAATCAATCACTGGCTCAAATCTCCTCCACTACTTGCCTGCCTCCATTGCGCAATCCGACATAGAGAATAGATGAGAATGGTTGAACCAAGCTCATATTTTCCTTGTGTAACACTATGCAATCCTCATTGGCAACTCAATCCCACTGATTGTGCAAATCACATGCACAACTATAGTCACAATTGACAGCTGTCTTCCCCTTTCACTCACCTCTAACACTTGTCTCCACTGAACTATCCATGCACTGAGTTAACTGATGTATTCCTTAGTTGATTTATGAGTTAATAATTAGTGAATTAATTAATAACTAATTCACATCACTCAACACTAGTGTATTTGTTAGTTA
>APFE030443226.1:0-41477 GCA_000404065.3 Pinus taeda | reverse complement strand
ACTACCATTAAAAACGATGCAACGGTCACTTGTGCTTCTTAGATATCGAAGCACCCATTTCACTGCTTGCCAATGTTCTTTACCTGGATTTGCCATGAACCTGCTGACAACTCCAACTACATGTGAAATGTCAGGTCTTGTAGATACCATCGCATACATTAAGTTGCCTACCACATTTGCATATGGTACATGAGACATATACTGCTTTTCTTCATCATCTCTAGGACTTAAAACCGAAGAAAGCTTAAAATGGGAAGCTAGTGGAATATTAACAGGTTTCACATTGTTCATAGAGAACTTTTCAAGTACTTTCTCCACATACTTCTACTGTGATAACCAAAGCTTACCATTTTTTCTGTCTCTGTGTATCTCCATGCCCAAGATATGTTTTGCTGTTCCAAGATCCTTCATATCAAACATCCTAGAGAGTTGAGCCTTTAACCTGTTGATCTCTTCCATGCTCTTGCTTGCAATAAGCATATCATCAACATACAAAGCTAAGATAATGAATATGCCATTGAAACTTTTGAAGTATACACAATGATCATACTCACTTCTTACAAAGTTCTGTCTCACCATGAAGGAATCAAACTTCTTGTACCATTGTCTGGGAGACTGCCTCAGACCATACAATGACTTCCTGAGCTTTCAAACTAATCTTCTGCTGCGACCTCGTACAAAACCTTCTGGTTGTTCCATATATATCTCTTCGTTCAAATCACCATGTAGAAAAGTTGTTTAACATCTAACTATTCTAACTCAAGATTAAGCAACGCAGTTAGTGCCAACACAGTACGAATAGAAACAAGTTTTACAACTGGAGAAAAAATCTCATGAAAGTCTATACCTTCAACCTGAGAATACCCTTTTGCTACCAGTCTCGCCTTATACCTTTCGATACTTCCATCAACATTCCGTTTCAGCTTGAAGACCCATTTGCATCCAACAACACTTCTCCCTTCAGGAAGCTCTACAAGATCCCAGGTATTGTACTTGGCTAAGGAGTCCATTTCTTCTTCCATAGCCGCTTTCCATTTTTCGCTATCTGTATCATCTACTGCTTCCTGATAAAAAGAAGGTTCCCCATCTTCAGTAATCAAAGCAAAAGATGAAGCAGAATCTTCGTACCTTTTTGGAAATTTCCTTTCCCTTGTAGACCTTCTTAGAGCAACTGGTTGCTGAACTAGTTCAGAAACTTGCACTGGTTCAAAAGCTTCAATGGCTTCCTCTATGTCTTCAACACCTTTTTCTCCAGAGGTTTCTCCTTCCTTTCGACTGTCACCGAAAAGTCTAGCCTCCAACTGAACTCGTTGATTTGGCGATACCTGTTCCTGTTCAATTCTTTCAACATTTGATTTTAAAAGAGAGGATTCATCAAATGTTACATCTCTACTAATGACTATCTTCCGCAATGTAGGATCCCATAACCTATATCCTTTCACTGCATAGTCATACCCAACAAAGACATAACATTTCAACTTTGGATCTAATTTTGAACGTTGATTTTTAGGAATGAGAGAATAAGCGTCACAGCCAAATATCCTCAAATGTGAATAGTCACAAGACTGACCTGTCCAAACTTCTTCAGGAATTTTACAATCAATTCCTATTGAAGTTGATTTGTTAACTAAATAACAAGCAGTAGATACTGCTTCTGCCCACAACTCCTTTTGCAAGTTAGCATTGTTGATCATGCTTCTGGCTCTTTCCATAAGAGTCTGATTCATATGCTCAGCAACACCATTTTGTTGAGGAGTATAAACATCAGTTTTGTGTCTAACAATTCCCTCATCCTTACAGTATTGTTGAAATTCAACTGAAGTGAACTCACCACCATTGTCAGTTCTTAAGCATTTAATAGATTTGCCTGTTATTTTCTCTACCATTACTTTAAATTGTTTAAAGACATTTAATACATCAGCTTTCCTTTTTAGCATATAGACCCAAATTTTCCGGGGGTAATCATCAATAAACGTTAAAAAATACAGGGCACCTCCATATGACATAACAGGGGAAGGCCCCCACAGCTCAGAATGAATATAGTCTAAAACATCTTTACTATTATGATTTCCAACTTTAAATCTTTGTTTACACTATTTTCCATACATACAATGTTTACAGAAATCTAAATTTAAGGATTTCAGACCGGGAAGAGATTTACGTTTCATCAATATCTGAAGACCTTTCTCGCTCATATGACCCAATCACTGATGCCATAAATGAGTACCTTCTTCTTCCTTTTCTGACACAACCGCTGCTTCACTGATCTGAGTACTTCCTTTTAACCTGTAAAGATTTCAGACCTTTTCTGCCTTCATAACCACAAGTGCTCCTTTAAAGACTTTCAAGACGCCATCCTGACCTGTAAATTTATAACCATCTGAATCCAAAACTCCCAAAGAAATCAAATTTTCTTTAAATCAGGTACATGTCTAACACTAGTTAATGTTCTAACTGTGTTATCATACATCTTAATCCTGATATCTCCCATCCCAATAGTCTGACATGACATATTGTTACCCATAAACACAGAACTACCGTTTACATTTTCATACGAGGTAAACCAATTTCTATGTGGGCACATGTGATGCGAAGCACCAGAGTCTAACAACCAACTATCTAAACCCTGAGACATATTACATTCAGGTGAATTTTCATCTATCATACACAATTCTTCAATAGATAAAACTTCATCTATCATACCTAAATCGACTTGATTCGCTATGTTCTTCGGGTTTTCAGATTCCTTTCGTTTCCAATAGTCCTTCTTCAAGTGTCCATGTTTATTGCAGTTCCAACATTTTTCCTTACACTTCTTTCCCTTCAATTTCGATCTAGAAGTCCCCCTTGGTTTTTCTCCTCTTTCCTTTGAGCGTCCTCTAGCTACCATGGCTTCTGATGCAGCTGTTTCGGTGCTAGATTTCCTTCGTACTTCTTCAGACAGGAGAGCTCCCATGACTGATTCAAACTTCAAAGAATCAACAGTGCTCAAGCTGATTGAAGTTACGAAGTGATCCCATGATTCAGGAAGAGAACACAACAAAGTTATTGCTTTATCTTCTTCCTATATTTTAACTTCCATATCTGTTAATTGACATATTAGTGTGTTAAAAACATTCAAATGTTCTGCAATGTTTGAACCTTCTTTCATTCGAAGATTGTATAACTGTCTTTTTAGATAAATTCTGTTGGTTAATGACTTTGTCATATAGAGTTTTTAAAGTTTTTCCCACAATCTTGACGCCGTAGTCTATTCAACAATGTTGAAGAGAACTTCATCCGCTAGGCATAACTGGATTGTACTGAGAGCTCGGGCATCTAAGTCCTCCCAGTCTGAAGTAGTCATGGTTGCAGGTTTCTTAGTTGCCCCATCCAATGCCTTGTGCAACCTTTGTTGCACAAGTAGATCCCTAACCTTCAGTTTCCAAAGAGCAAAATTGCTCTTTCCGGTGAATTTCTCCACCTCGAATTTCGCATTCAACATCTTGGCCATTTTTCTTTCCTAGGGTTTCAGACTTTCTAGGGTTTTATATTTCCTTTAAAAAAAAAACTAAGGTGTATATCTCCTTATTTCTCTAAATAGAAAAAACCCTGAAAAATTTTAAAAAAAAAAAAAAAAAAAACTGTCTTCTTTTCCTTCTTATTTCACTCACACATTCCTTTACTTTCACAGCTTTTAAAAAAAAATTCTGAGATAAAAAAAATTGTTCTTGTTTCCTGACTTTCTCACATTCACCACGTAATTAAGAATTTTCTAAGACAAAATAAAATAAAATACCTAGATCAGGCTCTGGCAGAAGAAGGCAGAGTATTCTTCAACACGCACTTCCTCTCTGGTTTTATCAGGTAGCACGCAAGCAGGCACCCCTCCTCGATTTCATGCACAGAAAACAGTTGTCTTTCATGCAGCCCAATAGCCGCCAGCAGTCTTTTCACCCAGCGCAACAGCCGCCTTTCAACGCACAACCAATAGTCGTTCACCAACTATTCGGCCCTCAGAGTTTTCACGCTGCTCAGGTCTTAACACAGTTAAAAAAAAAACTCACGCACAGGTTTTTGAACGTAGCAAACTTCACGCTTTGGTTTTGTTCTTCACAAGTAACGCATCAAACTTCACGCTTTGGTTCTGTTCTTCACAAGTAACGCAGCAAACTTCACGCTTTGGTTCTGTTCTTCACAGGTGCTGATAGGTCTTGGACTCACAGACTCACGCACACAGCCGCTTTTCTTCAACGCCTTCAATCTGGGAAGACTCACGCTCACGCCTTCGCACAGCCCACACAGCCTCACTGGGCTCTGATCACGGCTTACAGTCATGCTCCAGCCACAGCACTACGCCACAGACGCACACACAGCTAGTTTAAACGTACGCACCTTCACACAGCACCACGCCTTCACGCTCCAGCGACAACAGGCAGACAACAGCTCTTCACGCCTCCGGCACAGCCTCGGTTCTTTCACCAACTCCAGTCCGCGCTCTCAACGCACGCATAGGCAGCCTCTTCACGTAGGCTCTGATACCAATTGTAGAAATAGCCAAATGAAATAACAAAAGAAACAGCAAGAAAAAACAAGAAACCCTCGCCAAGATATGAAAACTGAATTTGAACTGAATGGATGATTCAATTATGATTCTCCGCTGCGTTTTATTTTAGGTGTATTACATGATTTTTATGGCATGACTTATCGTTACATCTATCGTTACATAACCGACTATTCGGTATGCAACCACCTAATTACAATTTACACAAAAAACATTACTAATTTGTTGTCAATACTAACAATTACAGTGTGCTTCTCAGCCTCCCTATACATATGAAGACAATAAGGATCCAATTCAACTTGTGCTGCTGTTGCTACGACTTCTTCATGAGATGCAGCAGACATCCTCATTTGTTGGTTGGTCAAATGAGAGAAGATGATAAGATTGGGGATGTTTGAGCTCCCACTGATTCCACACTTTGTGGGGTAGGTTTGTCAGCCAGTCCTCTCACAATTTGTACTCTTATCCCTCTGTAAATTCCCTTTCACTTTTCCTTTGCCTCTGTGCATGCACCCATCAAAATCATCATCCATTAATCAAAGATCTGTCAAGCCCGGGCAGTCTTACGATCCAACGATCCGACAAATATACATCATTGAGTTTTTATTATATTTCAAATAACGATAATGAATTAGATTAAAAAAAACTTGAATAAAATATATTATTTTCAATTTTTTAATCAAATCAAAATTTAATAAACTATCACATAAATAAATTACATTTTTAATAATAATAAATGTAATTTTTAATAAAAGAGGGTGACAAATATAATTTTGAATATACTTATATCATGATTATATATACATTAAACATTTATTAATTCTATAAATAAGATGAATAATTTCATGATATTAAAATTAACAATAAAAGTTTGATAACATCAAAATAAATATTTTTAAAGGTACATATGTAATAGAGATTCATATATTATATATATATTAAATATTTATTAACATGAGGTTTGGTTTGGTGGCCAGCAGAAGATCTATTAAGTCGTATGTGTTGTTGTACAAGTCACGAGTTCGAGTCTCGTTTTATCTGAGGGCCGTTCTTGCAGGCTGGGCGGTTCCTCCTAGAGGTTATAGTGGTAGCAGATGGGATTCGACCCCGTGTAACATGAGTACAATACCACCACCCTCCACTAGTCAACAAAATAAAAAATATTAATGACATCATTAAGCATGGACATGCAACTTTAGTCTGCATGGGGTAACTCAAGTGGCAATGGCCGTGGAAATGAAGTCTCACCGAACACTGACCTTGGGTTCGATTCTTGTGCTACCCTCCCCAGAAATGGGGTGAATAACGGACATGTAAAAACTCGAAAATGAGAGAGTCCTACCGAAACTTACAAAAAAAACATTATAAATAATTTCAAAATATTAAAAATGACAATAAAAATTGCAGAGATAACATCAAAATAAATATTTTTAAAGGTACGTAAGTAAGAGATATATGTATCTCTATTTATAAGATTTGCAGCAACAGTGTTTTGACTTTTTTTTTCAAATGTGTATCATTGATTTTTTTCTAATGTGTTTCATAAAGTATTAAAAGAAAAAATATTATATTGAATAAATATTAAATTAAAATAATGTTTATCTAAATTATTGGTTTTATTAAAAATGAAAGAAGATATTAAATTTTCAAATATTATTAGAGATGATAATTTATTAAATATTATAAAAATTAAAGAAGTTTTTGGTTTATTAAAAATGATATTAAAATTTTCAAATATTATTTAAGAGATAATAACTTTATTAAATATTATAAAAAATTGAAGAAGTTTTGTTTTTTTATAGGTCCTTACAAATATGGAAATTTAACATGATTATATTTATAGTTTATTATTTAAGATAAAATGTTTATAGTTGCTTAAGTTTTATGTAAATAAAAAAACTAAATAAAAAATACTCATCAAAATTAATAGCAAATTTTAATAAGTTTAACATAATTTTTTATTCCAAAAAGATATTAAACAAGTTTTGTGCTAATAAGACAAATTAACCTAATATGTGTAAAATTAGTGAATTTGAGAGATTTAATAAGTATTAAAAATGTGTTTGTTTCATTGAATAACTATTACATCCTAAATGGTCAAGAGATCATTAAATGTACTCAAATAACATTAAATACTACTTGAGACTTACGTTAAACAACTCATTCTAAATGGTCAAGAGACCAATAAATGTAAATAAATGTACTCAAATAATATTAGATATTACTTTATATTTATAGTAAATAGGTAGCATTACTATTACAATGGGCATCGTTTAACTTATAGATAAAATAGTTTTTAGACCAAAATCTTGCTATACAATTTGAAGAATGTGATTTTTTTTGTTGTTTAAAATACATTTTTGAAAGCATAAATGAATTCAACACCTTGAAAAGCTCATGGGCCACTTGAATTGTACAAATTAAACAACTTAAACTCAAGTTTATAAAAGTCTTAGCCAGATTTTGGTCAAAATTAACCAGAAAAATGTAGTGCAAAAACCTATTTCATCAATAAATTAGACTACACCCTATTATAATGATGCATCATAAAAGAAGAAATATGTTCACACTAAAAAATGAAAAAAAAAGAGATGTATGAGCCAATATGTTATATTTGTAAGAAATAAAGAGATTTTATTAAATTTCTTTGTTATTCATGATTTTTTTTGAAAATTATTATTCAATCATAAATGTAATTAATCTTTGTTAGTAATCTTTTAATTCTATTATATTTTAAATAAATCCAAGTGGAGATTAAAAAAGAAAGAATGTACAAACTTTTTTTTAAAATGTAGCTTCAAATTATGAATAAAGATTATTTTAACAAATTATATGATGAGTTTATTGCTCTAAAAAAATACACTATATCATGTCAAAATAAAAGAAAGTCAATAAAAATAGAGATTATTTTAGTTTTTAAACGCTAATTATCTATTGGTAAAAAGTTTTTAAGTTTTTTTCATTATATAAACTATTTTAAAATACAATATTTATAACCCGGATGCGGGTGAATTCAATAGCCTTTAATGTTCTTTGAGATGGAGCCACGCGCAGACAGCAACTGGCAGGTGGTGGAGGACGAGTCTCGGGCTCATATCCAAGACGAGGTGACGGGAATTCACTGCAATTTAATGTTGTTGCCCTCCCCAGGTACGCAGATGAAGGATGTAGGCTGGACAAGCCAGAGAATGATGGCGGTCACTCTGGTGTTTTTATGGAGAACAGATGCGAGCATACCCGCAGAGGAAGACGCAGCTGGTGGTTGGCACAGGCTCAAGGTCGGTAGCAGGGGAGATTCATGGTGGTTTCGCTCACGAGGGAAGTTGCAGCGCCCTCAGGAGAAGCCACCCTAGCCTCGCTCTCGGTTGCTGAAGGTAAGCGCAACGCACTCCCTCTCTGTTTCCACAATTGCAATTTGGCGTCTTATACCCGATAGCAGTCCCTCCTGGGTTGGTAATCCTGCTGCAGTGGCCTGGGTGAGGGATGGGCTTCCTATCGAGGTAAACAAGCATAATTGGGTGGCGAATTCGGTTGCGGGTGGGCTTAAAAAAGGGGTCTCTTTTTCCTCTGGCTGGCCCTCGGTCTGGCATATTGCCAATTCTCAGTCTTTTCTCCTTCATTCTCTGTCGTTGAGTGGGAATATCAGGCCGAACATAGTGCACATGGCTCCTCGCCTCAGAGCAACTCCCAGGAGGGGACGCAATTCGGGTCTAAGGGGAGGGCCGGGAGGTCGAGGCAGTCCTACTCCTCAAAGTATTTCTCTGCACGCCATAGCCTATCCACCCTCCCAAGCCTCTGAAGAGTCTGGCTCCTCGATCAATAACTCAGTGCAGACAGCCAAATTCTGTTTCAAAAGCCAGTTGAACAAACCGCTTGTCACAGTTATGGTTACTGTCATCTTCTCAGAAGAGGAGGAGGAACAAGTTAGCCCGGAGACATCAGCGAAGGAACACTCTCTCACCCCTCTGGTCAATTCGTCGCAGGAGGAGGATCTCATCAGCGCAGAGTCAGATTCAACGGACCAGCCTCTCTCTCCCATGGTCAATTTGGTACAGAGTCAGCTGGAGGAACACATTATTAATCATCCTGCAGAGGGGATGGAAGGGGAGTCTCAAGGTATAGCCGGAACTCCATAGGTCTCGGCTCAGTCAGATAAGATGAAGCAATGGCAAGATAACACCTACCCCAATATTTTGCATCTCGAGCTCCCCCCAGGAGTTAAGCCAACGGATGTAGAAGATGGTGTGATGGTCACTTGGGAGCGTGCTTCGGACGAGGAGAAGGATCAGGGCCCTGATGAACCCGGGTAAATGTCAACGCAGTGTTTGAAGCTTCACGGCAGTCACTCTGCATCTTGGTTTCCAGTTTTTTTGAATCAGTACTACGTCGTTGTGCAAGGCGATATCCAGCTAGCGGCCAACCGGAGGCAAGAATTTTTGAGATTTTTGGCTAAAAGCCCAGTTACTACCATGTTGTTACTTTGTAATCTGGATTTTAGCTCTTTTTAGTTCTGCTCTAGGCTCACAAAATAGGTTTATTCGTTGTAAGAGCAGAAGATAAAGTCAGTTTAGTAATGATTTCTTGACAGAGAGATGTCCAAGGCTCTCTCAGAGGTTAAATCCTCTCTGTATATATCTTTTTACTTTTTAATATCAATAGAATAGACTTTACCCAGAGAAAAAAAAAAAAAAAACAAAAACAAAACAATATTTATAAATAAATTACTAACTAATTTAAAACTAAGTTTTTTTCATTATATAAACTATTTTAAAATATAATATTTTAAATAAAATTACTAACTATTTAAATCCATTTTAATTAGGTTGGTTTAATTATTACTTATACTTATAATTATAAAATTGATTTAATTATTAATTATAATTATAATTTTTTATTTTTTATTTTTTATTTTTATTTTTTATTTTTATTTTTTGTAATTTAACAAAATTAAAATATTTTACTAATAATTATAATTAATATTTTTTTTACAACCTACATTTCTACGATATTTGATTTTTAGAAATTCTCTTTTGTACAAAAATAT
Organism: Pinus taeda; assembly: GCA_000404065.3. Lineage (NCBI taxonomy): Eukaryota > Viridiplantae > Streptophyta > Pinopsida > Pinales > Pinaceae > Pinus > Pinus taeda. Next base: position 31,890 of record APFE030443226.1, on the reverse strand, counting down.
ATATTTTTAAGAAAATTTATAATACTCATTATACTATATTGATTTCTAGAAACTCTCTGTACAAAAATATATATTTTCAAAAAAAATTATAATATTCATTATTCATCCCTTCGCTTGCCGGTATGAAAATTGACTTTGGATGCATAGCAACCAACTGATTTTCACACATCAGCTTTAAAAAAGTTGGACAGTCAACACTTCTGCCTTTTGTATTTTCTGAATTATATTTATGAACAATTTTATTTATATAAAACATAAAGATTGAAATAATGATAATGATGGGTCGAAAATGATCGTCTTTCAGGAATGTGCGGGGGAGAGGAGATGGAGCTCTGCGGCGGCACCCGGTATCAACCTGAGATCACCTAATGGAACCAGGCCAGTTATTACTCATTTACGGAAATGGAACAGGGTCAGTACTGGCAGGTAATGGCAGGGTTTGTATGGGGTAATCGTATTGGCGGTCGTTTCGAGGTAGGTGGAAGCAAACAGGTTTGGGGTGGAGTTTTTATTATTAGGGTTTCAGTTAACAGTCCCGGCTAAACTCCTTAGGAAAACGAGTAAACCGTATTAGCACAGTGAGAAGGCGTTTAAGGTAAAACGAGTAAACCGTATTAGCACAGTGAGAAGGCGCTTAAGGGTTTTTCTATTCAAAGCAAGATTCGGTGAAGACAGAGGGCGACCCGGGAAAGCAATAACAGGGAGGAGAATCGGCGGTTTTGTCCGTTCCGAGAGCACAGTCATCAGCAACCGCAGGCCGAGGTAACAATCAAGTCTTTTACCGCTATTTTTATTCCACAATGGTAAATTTCGGAGATGAGATAGATCTGGAGCCGGCGCCGGAAGACCTCCTGTCAGTTTGGGGGAAAGACGTTACGGCGCAAAACCTGGTTAAGTTTTTCGGAAATTTAGCAGATGAGGTCCCAGCAGGGGTGGACGCGTGGAAACCTAAGGGGTTTACTGAGCTGTTAGGGGGCCAGACGGGTGCGGACGCCTCTTTTACCACAGACAGAAAGGAACCCTCCCAGTTACAGTTCGTAGGAAAGAGCCCGCTTCAGATATCTGTTGGAATACATGGGAAAAAACTGAAACCCCTCTCAGGGCCAACCAGTTTCTCAGGGGGTCTGGAAGATATCTTACATTCTCCGCCAAAGCAGGGGCTCTGGCTTTCGGAGGGCGAAGGCCTGAAGACAGGGAACGAGGCATCACAGCAAGGAAACAGGCACACTTTGAGAAGGTCGCCTATAAAACTCCCTCACACACTTATTCAAAACAATCGCGGGTCTCTAGCTGAGGGGTCTAAGGCGTTAAGGCCCGAGAAGCCTGGGAAAATATCTGTCAACAATCTTGACGTAGGGTGCCCAGTACAGGGGACTGTTGAGAAGGGAGCCGCGAACGTCGTTCAACAAGGATCGAGGGGAGAAAACCCTTTACAATCCCTTGTAGAAAATAGGAATTGCTCGCCGGGTACAAAAGAATATACAAACAACAATATTCAGGGAGTCATCTCGGACAAGAGACAAGACAAGTCTGAGCATAACCGGAAAAAAAGGGAGTTTTCTCTGAAGAAGAAAAATATTGAAGGCAATTTAGTTCTGGGCATGGATGTCCAAATTCAGGATGCGCTGATGGTGGCAGAATGTACACTAGTAGGAAGGATTAGAGGGAGAGCCCTCTCTGGAAAATCTTTATATCAGTGGGCAGAAACGCAATGGAGAAAACCCCTTTTAAACCCTTTCAAGGTGGCCCTGTTAGTAAAAGGGTGGTTCATGGTGAGCTTTGCAAAGAAAGAAGATGCAGACTGGGTAGCAGCGAGGAATTGGATCATTGGCAACCGCCCAGTTCTTTTTCAGAGGTGGACGCCACATTTTGATGCAAATAAGGAGAAGGCGGATGAGTTTCCAGTTTGGGTTCGTTTACCTGGGCTCCCTCCTTTTCTGTGGGTTGAATCTGTTTTTAGATCCATTGGGAATTTGCTGGGCATTTTCCTAGAAGCTGATATGTCCTTTATACATACTTTTGAAAGAACAGTGGCAAGAATCCTGGTTCGTTTGAATCCTAAGGAGGGACTGGCGGAGTCTATTAAATTGGAATATGGAGAATACGTTTTTGTCCAACCATTGGACTATGAGCACCTTCCCTTTCGGTGCTACAGATGCCATGAGTATGGGCATTTGGCAGTGGATTGCTCGCTGGGGAATCGAAGGAGAAGACCTCAGTTCTCAGAGGAGCGGAGGGAGAAGAAAAAGAGAAGGGATAAGGCCTTCGAGGAAAAGGCTACCCAGATGGAGACAGGGTTGGAAGAAAAACTCAGAAATTCGGGGGAAGTAAACATTGCAGGCGAGTCATTGAAGCCCGAAGAGACAAAAAATCAGCTCTCGCATCAGTCGGTCGCCAAGGAAGGGATCGCTGGAGACCCTGTCAACGCATCTGAGGACCAGCCCGGTATGTTTCATTTTACTCGTGTTACTCAGATTTCCCCTGATAACTGTGTTAATACTATCAATGTTTCATCTGTTGAAAAAATTGATGCTATAAAACCAGTAGGAAATAAAAGGGAGTCTATAACTGTCTCTGATCAGCCATGCAAAGATGAGTCCATTCTTATTCACCAAGCCTCTCCCTCTCCTCAGAGTCGGCCCTATAATTTGAGATCCATGGTTAAACGACAGGGTAAGCCCGTAGAGCCGGAGGAGCCGATAGGAGGTCTGAGCCCCTCTTTTCCCCACCCATCAAAAAAAAAAGGTAGGGGTAGGACCTCGTACTTATCAAAAGCAAAAGACAAAGCTAAGTTTGATGTAGCTGATGGGAAGCAAATGTCCATTACCGGGGCGCTTAGAGCAGCAATTACCCCTGACCTTGTTGTAAAATGATTCTGCTGTCCTGGAATTGCAGAGGGCTAGCCAACAAGCCCAAAAAGCTGGCCCTAAAGGAACTAATCCAGCGTTATAATCCGGACATTCTGTTTTTGCAAGAAACCCTTGGGAGGAGCTTGGAGGTGGAGGCCATGCTCAGACCCATACTCCCTGGATGGTCTTTTTATGCCATAGACGCCTCAGGACACTCGGGAGGACTGGCCTTCGGAGTTAAAGATGGAAGGATTCAATTAAATAGTCTCTGGGGTATGGACCATGTCCTTGGTATGGAGATCACGTCTCCAGCATTGGGAGATCCCATCATGATTCTTAATATCTACGGGCCCTGTCAAGGGCGGGAACAGTTCTGGAACAATCTCCTTTCAAAAGAGCTTTTTAAAAACAGAAGATTAATCATGGGGGGCGATCTCAATTTCTCTATTGGGATTGCGGAAGCATGGGGGCCTTCAGCCAGGGAAGACCCTCTTTCAGATTTTTTTTCCAATTTTCTCCACTCTCATAATATGATTGATGTCAACCTGATCAAAGCAAAACCTACTTAGAGAAATAGAAGAACAGGAGAAGGTAGGGTGGCAAAGAGGCTGGATAGATACCTAATAAATGAAGACTTGATGAGGGACATCCCTATGATCAGACAATGGGTTGGGGAGGGGGGAAACTCGGATCACTTTCCCATTCTCCTGGAGGTTGAAAAGCCTCCTCTCAAACCTGCTTCTCCTTTCAAATTCAATGCGGCCTGGTTGCAGGAGGAATCCTTCAACTTGCTCTTCAGGGATACTTGGAGACACTTGGGCAGCGCCCAATGTGAAAGTAAAGGAGGCCATTTCTGGGAAAACCTCAAAAGATTTAAAAAAGCTACTATTGAATGGGCCAAAGCAAGAAAGAAGACTCAGAATGAGAACCTGTCTCTCATAGACAAAAAATTGCGAGAGTTGGAAGAGCCAGAGGCGGATGGATACTTAAATCAAGAGTCAAAGGAGAAGATTCTGAATCTAGAAAAACAAAGAAGTAAGATCCTACTTGAAAAGGAGGAGGAGTGGCGTCAAAAAAGTAGGGCCATCTGGCTAAAGGCTGGCGATGAAAATACAAAATTTTTCCACAACTATGCCAAGGGCAGGAAAAATGTAAATACCATTTGGAAACTAAAGGACCTAAACGGGAGAGAGGTTGCCGCTTTTGAGGATCTCTCTAGATTGGGCAAGACCCACTTCCAAAACCTGTTTATAGCTCAAGGAGGGATCACTCTAGCAGAAATTATCAGAACGGCTCAATGTTTTCCACGTTTTGTTGAAGAGGAGGAAGCAGGGAGTTTGATGGAGGTGGTGACAAAGGAAGAAGTTGAACATGTTATCAAATCCATGGCAAAAGATAAAAGCCCAGGTCCAGATGGGTGGACCATTGAACTTTTCAATCACTTCTTTGACTCGATAGGCGACGAGTTAACTGAAGTGGTGGATGAATCTAGAAGAAAAGGTGAAATCCATTCCCCGTTCAATGCCACATTCATAGCGCTAATTCCAAAGAAAGAGGACCCTGATTCCTTTGAGGAATTTAGACCTATTTCACTCTGCAATTGTATCTACAAAATCATCGCAAAAATTATCGCTATGAGATTGAAGCCCATCCTATCAAAAAATATCTCAAGTGAACAATTCGGCTTTTTGGATGGGAGACAGATCCACGAAGCCATCGGGGTTGCACAGGAAACTCTGCATAGTATCAGGCATACAATCAAGAAAGGGGCAGTGATTAAAATTGATCTGTCAAAAGCATATGACAGAATCTGCTGGACGTATCTAAGGATGCTTCTCACCCATCTCGGCTTCAAGTTGGAATTCATCAATTGGATAATGGGATGCGTCACAAGTGTAAGCTTCGCGGTCCTAATCAACGGGGCAGCGTCCTCATTTTTTAAAGGACAAAGAGGGCTGAGACAGGGCTGTCCTCTATCTCCTCTGCTGTTTCTCCTAGTGGCAGAGGGCCTCAGTAGATTGTTAATGGAAGCAAAAAGGACAGGGCTGATTAGAGGTTTGGAAGTAGCTGTCAATCTTTTCATTTCCCATTTACTGTTTGTTGATGATATTCTGCTTTTTACTAACGGGAGTCTGAATGAAGTGAAGGAATTAAAAGCCATCTTGGATCTTTTTATGAAAGCCACAGGAATGCAAATCAATTTCAGGAAATCTCATTTTATTTTTTAAGGCTTCAATAGAAACGAATGTGCCCAGATCACTGCAATTTTACCCATTGAAGCCTTCACCATGGACTCTCCTTTCAAATACCTGGGTTTCTGGCTGAAGCCTTCTTCTTATAAGAAACAAGACTGGAATTGGCTGGTGGCAAAAATCGAAGGAAAAATTAATCATTGGAGTTATAAGTGGCTGTCGAGAGCTGGAAGACTGACCCTGGTAAACTCTGTATTGCATGCCATGCCAGTCTTTTGGGCAGCGCTGACATGGATCCCAAAAGGCACTCTTCATAAGATAAAAAGAATATGTAGCAGGTTCCTTTGGTCAGGGGCAAAGGAGGACTCGGTCTTGCCGTGGGTGGCTTGGGACAAGATAGCCAGACCAAAGGAGTGTGGTGGTTGGGGAGTCAAGAATCTTAATGATTTTAGTACCTGTTTAGCAGCAAAATCTGGGTGGAGGATTATTTCATCTGAAAATATTTGGACTAGAGTAGTGAAGCGAAAGTATATTGACCCAATGCCCCTGGAGGACTGGATCCGGGATCCAAATAAAAAAGGAACAAACATCTCAGTAGTTTGGAAAGCCACATCAGAAGCCTTTAAAGTCATAGAACAAGGACTGTCCTGGCAGGTCGGTAATGGGGAGAATGTTAAACTTGGCAGGGACCCTTGGGTGGGTTGCAATGACCGATACGCTTTAACCCAGGGCCTCATCCGTCATCTGGAGACAAAAGGTATCTTTAACTTGCATCAGATTGAGAAAATTGGTCACTCCTCGATATGGGGACAAGCTTGGTTGTCTGGTGCAGAGCTTGATCTGGACCCAGTGTGGTGGGAAGAATGGAATATCTTTACTCAAGAGCTGGCTCGATCCAATGTAAGGATAAAAGATCGTCCTGACAAGCTGGTTTGGGCCCATGCAGACTCAGGCTCTTACTCCCCAAAGGCAGGGTATAAATTCCTAATGACAAAAAAGGGATGGGAAGAACCTGATTGGTGGTCAAAGACTCTGTGGAAATTAAAATGTCCAAAAAAATCCAGACTGTTCTTTTGGTGCCTCCTGAAAGGAAAGATCCCAGCCTGGGATGTCCTTCAAGCCAGATTCATGAATGGTCCGAGCAGATGTCCTCTATGCAAATTAGACTATGAGAATGTGTCTCATCTCTTCCTCCACTGCCCTTTCACTATGAAGGTCTGGCACGAGGTACAGATATTAATCAAGAAGCATCTTAGTTGGGAAGGAGAATCCATGCAGGCTGCCTGGGAACGATGGTGGAACCAGCACCCAGGGGGGAATCTGAAAAATCTTCCTCCCATAATATCCTGGGGTGTTTGGATTGCCAGGAATAAAGCTATTTTCCAAGAGGTTATTATCCCAGCGGATACTATAGCCCTACAAAGCTCAGCTATCTTCTCAAGTATCCCTGAACCGGAAGAATCCTCAAAAAATCCTTAGAACAGGGAAGAACAGATTAGACCAAACCTACCTTGGGCTTTTTTCGATGGGGCTTCACAAAACCAAACAGCAGGGGCGGGTCTGGTCATTCATTTAAATGAGTCTCATTCCATCTCTGCTTCTGTGGGAATTGGGAATGGAACAAACAACTTCGCAGAACTGTATGCGCTCAAATTACTCCTTTGTTGGCTTATTCAGAGACACATATTTGCAATCCAAATCTTTGGGGACTCTCTAAATGTGATAAAATGGATTAATGGAATCAATAGATGTCAGAACTATATGCTAAGACCCCTCCTTGAGGAAATCATGATATTAAAACAGTCCTTTAATATCTTTTATTTGGATCACATTTACAGGAACAGGAATGAAGATGCAGACAAATTATCTAAAGAGGCTCTGCAGCAAGCTATGGGCTCTTGGCAAATAACTGAGATCCAACAGGGTCAATCACAGTTTTCGGCCCAGCCTCCTTTTGTCTAATCCGGTTATAGTTTTTTGGTCATTATCAGGCTCTGTTGAAAATATGGCAGACTCGGTCAGTTCTTTACAGTATCTGTGTCAGCGTTTTTTGATGTAGTGGCCCATGTATTTCTCGGGCTTTCTTTTATGTTATCTGTTTTGATATGGGTTGTTACCTCGATAGCCCAGGATCCATGCTTTTTGGATGACGAATTTTTGACATTGAGGCAGAGAGTGCTGCCGTGGTTTTTCTCAGTGGTTTTTCCAGAACTGTCATCTATTGGCAGCGTTTTGTGGAAATCTTATGTTAAACCAAAGTCAGTTTTATGAGAAGTGTTACTTCTCAGGGGTTGTGATGATCATCTCTCACAATGTATTCGAATGCTTAGGCATCTGCTTGTAACTTTTTATTAACATATATATAAAAAGTTCGTTTTTTTCCTTGGAAAAAAAAATGATAATGATGGGTTATTTAATAGAAAATAGAAATATTTATGGACAATTTTATTTATATAAACAAGTAAAGATTGAAATAATGATAATGATGGGTTATTTAATAAAAAATTAGAAATAATGATAACGATGGGTTTTAATAGAAAACCGTTTTTATTTTTGAGATATAAATTAATTGGTTTGTGTGGGGATTAATTTATATTAAATTATTGGTTAATTTTTTTGGAGAGATTGAAAATGAAAATCATTTTTAAAAAATAATAATAATTTATTCTAACTTCACACAAAATCCAATATCACTTCCCATGGATTTTATAAAAGAGGGAATCTTCATTTTTTATAGAGAATGATGTGATATTTAATTAAATGGTTTTCTAAACTTAATTATAAACATAAATAAACAAGGCTCAAAGTATTATCCCAAGGTTTTGATGTCACAACTCCCATTTACCAAAGTAAATATATACATAAAAATATCGGATAAAAAAAAAAATAATATAGTATATATATATATATATACATAAAAGTATCGGATAAAAAAAAAAAAATTATTTATATATTAAAGGATGGGTACGATTATCATACCCATCACTCACAGCGGAATTTAATGTAACACCAACTCAATATACTTACCACCCTTGGCCGATTGATTTTAACATTACATATGTGGTTACGCTGGCAGTATAACAGTCGGTGGATCCTACCTGATAAATGCTAATTGTCTGAGGGCTTGACAACTAGACCCTCCTCGTGATTTGCTTACCCTCGATCTGGATATCGATCTTGGGATTAGATGTCAGCGTTTAATGCTGCAGGCGAGGTACTCTGATTCCTCGGGATTCCGGATTAATTCAACGATGGAGATTTGTTCCCTCCATCGAACGGTGGCAAATACACTGGCCAACTATACAGGGCAGCTCTTAGGGTTTCGATGCTCATTTGTCATGTATGAGGTTACTTCTAGAGAGTTCCTTGATGCTGCTTCCGGTTAGAGTGTTCGGCTTTCGAATGCCAACTACAGTTTTGAGTCAAGATTATGCATGCCTTTGCTTGAAGGCGAACCGAGCTCTCCTTCAGGCGACCTACCCTAAACTCTGCTCGACCATACAGGTAATTACACAGTTAGTTTCATTGCTTACCCTTTAATGGGTTTACAGTGATCTGATGAGTTTCAAGCATGAATTTTTTTTTTTTTTTTAATTTGTTACGGTTGATTCGAGCAGGGTTTGAAGCGATTCAGCGCGGCGGCGATGGAGCAACAACATTGTTCCTCCTGAATAGAAACTATTCCCACCTGGTAAGTTACCTCGACCCCTTAATAAACTAGACGTATACGATGAGGTGCCGGTTGCAAGGCTTACTGTTTGTTCATTTCTTGTCAGGTGGTTCTTAATTTATGTTGGGAGCATGTTATCGATTTATTGCCTTCTTGGCTGTGGAAGCCTTTCATAGCCGTTCCATGAGGCTCTGTCCTCATGAGTCTTCAAAGATTTGTTGCGATACACTCGCGCCTTATTAAGGACTAACAATCCTTTGTTATTGTATTGTAATGTTATCGTTTGAATGTATGAAACTCCTAAATAATTTATGCTTATTCTTGTTCTATGTGAAAGGTTTTCTGGGCAAGTTGTTGGGTTTTTAACTTAACCCAACTACGCCTTCTCAAAACGTTTTCAATATGTATTTATATATAACTGGTTTATTTTATGTCTATGTACCTCTCTGTACCGATACGGATTTTGGGTTCCTGAGTTTTTCTTTGTGTTAAATCCTAAACCCCGGCTTGCCTTGGTGACCTTAACGAGTCCCGGCAAGGGTTTACTCATTTGTTAAGAATATTGAAAAGCCTCACTGGAATTTGTGTATATATTTATTCTTCGGACTGTTGTTTGATATGCATATAAATTCTTGTTGCATTTGATTCTTATGCGCTCCGCGCACTGGAATGTCTGGTTAAATTTTATCATTTATATATATATATAGTGACTTTCTGGTACATATGTCGGTGATTTCCTCTGTTGTTTTAATTTAAATGTATACATGATAGACGTAGCATCCAATGATTTCATTATTATATTTACCTGGTTTTCACGTTCGTGAATCTCCCTTTTGATAATGACAGTTTAATTCAGTGAGTATATATATTTACCCGCATAGTGCTTTTCGAGACTGTCCTAGTGTATTCTCGGGACGTTTGCGATTCCATTTGAGCTTTCGTCGTCTTTAATTCTAATCCTATGATATAAGGACTTATCAATAGAATTTATTGAATACTGTTGCTTAGCTTATATTCAATATTGGATTTGTTATACTGATTTTCTACCATTATAGAAAAAGGGTATTATTTTGTTGACAGAGTAGGGTTTCTGCTTGTTATGTTACTGCATGAAGATCATTTAATTCCAGAACCTTTGAATCTTCATTATTACTTGTTACAGTTCCACCCAGATTTGTCTATTAATTTTCATTTCATTAAAGATGCTAGTATACAGTTAATTTCTTCTTTCTTTAACACGAACCTTACAGTTTCCCCTTCAAGACTCTGCTACGGGTTTCTAAGGGTTACGGGTATTCTAACGGATACCTGAAGCCATCATAACCCAGGGAATTCCTTATTCGAATTTAACTAAATAACCCAATATTAATTCCATAACATAATTTAGATCCCAATCCTGGACATAATATAATTGGTTTCTTTCTTTGTATCAGAACCCTCGTCAGAGGCAATCTCATACTTGATCTAACTTCTAAATGGTATTCCTAAAGAACATAGATTTTTTTTCTATATAGTATTTCCAGAAATACGAAAGCTGTAGCTATACTTACCTGTACTTCTGCGCTTACAACCTCACACACTTCTCCAAAGTGGAGAAAAATCAGTTTCTTGCTTGCCTTTCCTCCCAACCACGAGACTCGTCAACCAAACTGAATCTCCCCCCAAGCTCATTTGCCAGACCACTGCCTTCAGCAAATATAAAGCACCATTTGTGCCTGTGCTATCTGGTCTTCACCAGACTTAGCACTATCTCTTTTCTTCTTTTTGCCTCCTTCTTTTTCCCCCGTCTGTTCCTCAACAGCCCGGGCCCTTTCTTTTTTCCCATCTTTTCTATGGGAGGAAGAAAGACGGTTAGGGTTTTCCCCTAATTGCTCGCAACTGTTTTTTTTTTTTAAGCTATCAAGAAAAGAGAATAACTTCCTCATGGAAAGTTACTATATGTAATTTACTCAATCCATGTTCAAATTCTGAATTAATAATATTATAATCATTTTTTTTTAAACAATAATCCTTGTTCAATGTTTTTACCTACAATGGTAACAACAGAAGATTTATTTATATAAATTGTCCAGGTCATTACATCTCCTCCCCCTGAGATTGGACACCGTCTCGGTGTCTTTCAGCCATGAATAGACCTGGATAGGTTCTTTTCATTAATGCTTCGCCTTCCCAAGTGGCCTCCTCAGGCCCAAAATGTCGCCACTGTACCTTAACTTGGGTAATAACTCGTTTCCGCAGTTTCACTTCTCTCCGGTCGAGGATGCTCAGTGGTTCGACTAGAACCTCTCCTTCCGGTTTGACCTGCATTGTACAATGTCTTAAGTTAGTTTTTTTTTTAACTAATTCCTTGTCAAATTTATTGTAACAATAATTCCCACCTGAATATCCTGCCATCTGATTACATGCCTAGGGTCATAGACATATTTCTTTAGTACTGAAACATGGAAAACATTGTGGACCCGAATGTGACTCGGAAAGGCGAGTTGGTAAGCCACTGGTCCAATCCTTGCCAAGACTTGGAAGGGTCCACAATATCGGGGTGCCAATTTGGCACACCCACTCCAGTGTAAAGTACTCTTTTTGGCTTGAATTCTGATATAAACATGGTCCCCAACTTGGTATTCTTTGAACCTTCTTTTTCGATCAGCAAAATTTTTATGTCTGTCTTGAGCAGCTTTCAAATTAACACGCAGCCTTTTCACCATATCTTCCATATCCTTAAGCATTTCAGGTCCTAGACTTAGTCTATCTTCAGGTCCACCCCAGCTGGAAGGTGTACGGCATTTCCGGCCATACATAACCTCAAAAGGACTCATTTGCGTCGAGGCATGATACCCATTGTTATACGTGAATTCTACCAGATGTAAGTATTCTTCCCACAACATAGGTTGTTGCATTACATAAGCCCTTAACGTATCCTCTACCACTTGGTTCACTCGTTCCATCTGTCCGTCAGTTTGAGGATGATATGTTGTACTGAAGTTCAATTGAGTTCCTAAATCAGCAAATAGTGTTTTCCAAAAATCTTATGTGAATTTCACATCACGATCTGAAATTATCATTTTTGGAAGCCCATGTAACTTGAACACATTCTGCATAAAAATATGAGCAATCTGTGCAGCCTTATACGTGGATTGTACTGGTATAAAATGTGCAGCTTTACTCAACTTATCTACTACCACCATAATGGAATCGTTGTTTCTCTTTGTCTTAGGTAACCCAGTGATAAAATCCATGGAAATGATTTCCCATTTCCATTCTAGGATAGGTGATGGTTGTAACAATCCTGCTGGGTGCTGGTGTTCTGCTTTGATCTGTTGGCATTCTAAGCACCGTGCCAAGTACTCAGCGATGCTCTTTTTCATTCCCGGGCAAAAATAATCTTTCTGAATTGCAGTAATCATTTTCTGGTAACCCGGGTGATCCGCATAATGGCTGATATGGAATTCATCCATTATCAGATTTTTAATTCTGTTTTGGTTGGGTACATATAACCTTTGCTTGTAATACATCATCCCCGCATCATCTAACTCATATCCTTGCTGACTTTTCCCGCTAGCGGACTGCTGTAATTGTTGTTTTAGTTGCTGATATTCAGCATCTTGGTCTGTTGATTCCTTTATCATCTCCCAAAAAGGACTTTTCCATCCACTAATGGAAATTTCGTACAAATTTTGTACCTTTTTCGACTTAAGGCATCTGCATTCGGTTTTCTTTTCCTTGCAAATGTTTTATATCAAAATCAAATCCGCTTAAAAATTCCACCCACCGTGCTTGCCTAGCGTTTAAAGTGGGCTGGCTAAAATAGTTGGTCAAACTATGGTGGTCGGTTAGCAACAGAAACTTCCTGCCCATAAGATAATGCCGCCACATTTTTAAGGCATGTATGACAGCAGCCAATTCCAAATCATAAGCAGAGTATTTCTGTTCGTGCTCTTTTAATTTTCGAGACTCATATGCAATCATTTTGCCTTCTTGCATCAATACTCCTCCCAATCCTTCTTTTCTTGCGTCTGTACATACCACATAGTCCTTATCAGGATCAGCTATACTCAAAATGGGTGCTGTGGTGAGCAGGTGTTTCAACCGCTCGAAGCTTTTCTGGCAGCTTGGGGTCCATTGAAATGTTTTTCCCTTTTTCTGCAAGGAAGTGATGGGGAAAGCCACTTTGGAAAAGCCTTCCACAAACCGTCTATAATATCCGGCTAATCCCATGAAGGATCAGACATCCGCTACATCCTTTGGTACGAGCCACTCCATTATGGCCTTTATCTTTTCTGGATCCACTGCAATCCCATCCTTTGTAATTACGTGACCGAAATATTGGATTTCTTCTTTGAAGAAATCACACTTACTAAACTTAGCGTATAACTGATGTTCTCGAAGGGTCTGTAGCACCATTATAAGATGTTCCTGGTGTCCCTCTATGGTGCGGGAATATATTAATATGTCATCAATAAATATCAGCACGAATCGATCCAGATACTGATGAAAGATGTTGTTCATTAAACACATGAAAGTTGCAGGGGCATTGGTTAACCTGAAAGGTAATACCACGAATTCGTAATGACCATACCTTGTTCTAAAAGTTGTTTTAGCGATATCCTCCTCTTTAATTCGGATTTGATGGTAGCCTGATCGCAGATCAATCTTAGAGAATATTGTTGCACCTTTCACTTGGTCAAACAGTTCGTCAATTCGAGGTAAAGGATATTTATTTTTGATAGTCAACTTATTCAACTGACAGTAATCAATGCACATACGAAGGGTTCCATCCTTTTTCCTAACGAATAATACTGGGGCTCCCCATGGAGACATGCTAGGACGAATGTAGTTTTTATCCAGTAATTCTTGTAACTGCATTTTTAATTCTGTCAGTTCGGGTACACTCATTCTATAGGGTGCTCGTGACACTGGAGCTGCGCCCGGTACTAACTCAATGGTAAAGTCTATATTTCTTTTTGGCGGTAGTCTAGGAATCTCTTCCAGAAATACATCTGTAAATTCTCGTATTACAGGGATATTGTCCAAAGCAGCTGTTTTATTCTTAGAATCCGCATAACCCACTTGAATGGCATACACCTGGCACCCTTTCAGGATACATTTTGTTAGTTGGGTTTTGGTTATTGGTCGGACCTGCACTGGTCGCTTAATTCCCTGCATTTCTTTTCTCGCTCCATGCTGATCTCTATAGTAAATAATCTTGGTTTTACAATCAACTAATGATCAATGTCTTTCCAACCAGTCCATACCGATTAGAATGTCATAGGAACCAAGGGGAAGCACGTTCAGATCAGCCATTACTGGTTGTCCAGCTATGGTGAAAGAGTAGTCATTAACTTTGGCTATTACTCGCCTTTTGGCTCCTGTAGCTAGTTGTACTAGCCATGGGTTTTTGAATTTAACACGTTGTAAATTACAACGTTCCACCACCTTTGGACTCACATAACTTAGTGTAGCTCCTGGGTCAATTAAAACAACTATGGTAAGGTCTGAGATTTTACCTTCGAATTCAACCATGGTTGGTTGATATTCCGCCTGCCGATCATTCAAAGCCGCATTAATCCTTGGTACGCTACATCCAACTTCGCCGACTGTTGAGGCTTCATGAATTTGGGATAACTATTCAGTACCCTTATGTTGTGGACAGTTCTTAACATAGTGCAGTCCCCCACAGCCCCAGCACTGCACCGGGGGCTTCACTGTCCCTTCACTGTCCAGTTTTGCATGCTTCTCGCTGACCTTGGATTCATTTGCAGTTCTAAATTTGGATGCAGTTCTTGCTGTAATTATGTTGTTTGGTCCTTTACCATTCCCCTTACTTCTGCCACTGCGATTTCCTTTGTTGTTTCTGATTAATTTAAAGCCCTTTTTCTCATTCCATTTTCTGCCAGCAGCTTCCCCTTTTTGCTTACTTTTTTTATAACAGATCCTGGCCTTACGGATTACCTCGTCCATTGACTTTGGATTGTCAAATTCAATCCTCTCCCGCATATATGATGGCAAGCTGCTAACAAATCGCTACACCTTCGCCTTTTCCTCCCTTATATATGGCACATAGCGGAGTAAGGAAGTAAAACGGGTGATAAATTCGTCCATAGTCTGTTGCCCCAACCGCAAATCATGGAATTCTCTTGCCTTTTCATCGTAGAAGCACTCGGTTAAATATCTCTCCTTAAAATACCTTTGGAAATTATCCCAAGTAAAGGTTTGCTCGGTAACTCCTTTTACAATCTTTACTTCCTCCCACCATAGGGTGGCCTTTCCCTGCAGTTGAAAAATAGCCAAACGTGCTTTAAGATTATGGTCATACTCGTACAACTAAAAATACTTGTTCATATTGATTAACCAAGCTTCAGTTGCTTCTTCCTGTTCTCCGTCAAAATTTGGTGGTTTAATCTTGCAAAACTCCCCTTGCAACTCCACCCTCTGCCTTTTCGAGGTTTGTTGCTCAAATGCATTATCAGAACGTTCCTCCTGCTCCTCTGATCTTTCAGGGGGTATATGATGGTTTTGTTCTTCTGATATTCTCTGTTGTTCTGTGCTAGGATTAACTGGTGGCTGATTTTGCCTGTCGGACAAACTTTTCAAAAATTTTTCTTGTTCCATCGTTAATCGAGCATTGTCTTCTCGTAGCCGAGCCATCTCATTCTTAAGCTCCTGCATTGTTTCTAGAATTGCTTGATTTGTAATTCTGGCCTCCTCCCCAAGCTGTGCCCACAGTTCAGGATTATTTTCGGGACCATGTGCTCCCTGTCCCATCGCATATCTGCGAGATGTATTATCTGTCCTCCTCATGCTGTAGTTCCCGGGACTCCTGGTCCTGTACTTCATCCTAAAATTTAAAGGGTAACAATGAGGAAAGCCTTAGCATACTACTAACGGTAATTGTATATATATATATATATGTGTGTGTGTGTGTGTGTGTGTTGTACAGTATCTCTATATGTCACTTCTATCTTTCCCTAGAGGCCTCAGTTCTGTAACTGGGCTCTGATACCACATGTCACAACTCCCATTTACCAGAGTAAATATATACATAAAAGTATCGGATAAAAAAAAAAAAATTATTTATATATTAAAGGATGGGTACGATTATCATACCCATCACTCACAGCGGAATTTAATGTAACACCAACTCAATATACTTACCACCCTCGGCCGATTGATTTTAACGTTACATATGTGGTTACGCTGGCAGTATAACAGTCGGTGGATCCTACCTGATAAATGCTAATTGTCCGAGGGCTTGACAACTAGACCCTCCTCGTGATTTGCTTACCCTCGATCTGGATATCGATCTTGGGATTAGATGTCAGAGTTTAATGCTGCAAGCGAGGTACTCTGATTCCTCGGGATTCCGGATTAATTCAACGATGGAGATTTGTTCCCTCCATCAAACGGTGGCGAATACACTGGCCAACTATACAGGGCAGCTCTTAGGGTTTCGATGCTCATTTGTTATGTATGAGGTTACTTCCAGAGAGTTCCTTGATGCTGCTTCCGGTTAGAGTGTTCGGCTTTCGAATGCCAACTACAGTTTTGAGTCAATATTATGCATGCCTTTGCTTGAAGGCGAACCGAGCTCCCCTTCAAGCGACCTACCCTGAACTCTGCTCGACCATACAGGTAATGATACAGTTAGTTTCATTGCTTACCCTTTAATGGATTTACAGTGATCTGATGAGTTTCAAGCATGAATTTTTTTTTAATTTGTTATGGTTGATTCGAGTAGGGTTTGAAGTGATTCAGTGTGGCGGCGATGGAACAACAGCATTGTTCCTCCTGAATAGAAACTATTCCCACCTGGTAAGTTACCTCGACCCCTTAATAAACTAGACGTATACGATAAGGTGTCGGTTGCAAGGCTTACTGTTTGTTCATTCCTTGTCAGGTGGTTCTTAATTTCTGTTGGGAGCATGTTATCGATTTATTGCCTTCTTGGCCGTGGAAGCCTTTCATAGTCGTTCCATGAGGCTCTGTCCTCGTGAGTCTTCAAAGATTTGTTGCGATACACTCGCGCCTTATTAAGGACTAACAGTCCTTTGTTATTGTACTGTAATGTTATCGTTTGAATGTATGAAACTCCTGAATAATTTATGCTTATTCCTGTTCTGTGTGAAAGGTTTTCTGGGCAAGTTCTTGGGTTTTTAACTTAACCCAACTACGCCTTCTCAGAACGTTTTCAATATGTATTTATATATAACTAGTTTATTTTATGTCTATGTACCTCTCTGTACCGATACGGATTTTGGGTTCCTGAGTTTTTCTTTGTGTTAAATCCTAAACCCCGGCTTGCCTTGGTGACCTTAACGAGTCCCGGCAAGGGTTTACTCATATGTTAAGAATATTGAACAGTCTCACTGGAATTTGTGTATATATTTATTCTTTGGACTGCTGTTTGATATGCATATATATTCTTGTTGCATTTGATTCTTATGCGCTCCACGCACTGGGATGTCTGGTTAAATTTTATCATTTATATATATATAGTGACTTTCTGGTACATATGTCGGTGATTTCCTCTGTTGTTTTAATTTAAATGTATACATGATAGATGTAGCATCCAATGATTTGATTATTATATTTACCTGGTTTTCACGTTCATGAATCTCCCTTTCATAATGACAGTTTAATTCAGTGAGTATATATATTTACCCGCATAGTGCTTTTCGGGACTGTCCTGGTGTATTCTCAGGACGTTTGCGATTCCATTTGAGCTTCCGTCGTCTTTAATTCTAATCCTATGATATAAGGACTTATCAATAGAATTTATTGAATATTGTTGCTTAGCTTATATTCAATATTGGATTCGTTATACTGATTTTCTACCATTATAGAAAAAGGGTATTATTTTGTTGACAGAGTAGGGTTTCTACTTGTTCTGTTACTGCATGAAGATCATTTAATTCCAGAACCTTTGAATCTTCATTATTACTTGTTACAGTTCCGCCCAGATTTGTCTATTAATTTTCGTTTCATTAAAGATGCTAGTATACAGTTAATTTCTTCTTTCTTTAACACGAACCTTACAATTTCCCCTTCAAGACTCTGCTACGGGTTTCTAAGGGTTACGGGTATTCTAACGGATACCTGAAGCCATCATAACCCAGGGAATTCCTTATTCGGATTTAACTAAATAACCCAAGATTAATTCCAGAACATAATTTAGATCCCAATCTTGGACATAATGTAATTGGTTTCTTTCTTTGTATCAGAACCCTCGTCAGAGGCAATCTGATACTTGATCTAACTTCTAAATGGTATTCCTAAAGAACATAGATTTTTTTTCTATATATTATTTCCAGAAATACGAAAGTTGTAGCTATACTTACCTATACTTCCGCGCTTACAGCCTCCCACACTTCTCCAAAGTGGAGAAAAATTGGTTTCTTGCTTGTCTTTCCTCCCAACCACGAGACTCGTCAACCAGACTGAATCTCCCCCCAAGCTCATTTGCCAGACCACTGCCTTCAGCGAATATAAAGCACCATCTGTGCCTGTGCTATCTGGTCTTCACCAGACTTAGCACTATCTCTTTTCTTCTTTTTGCCTCCTTCTTTTTCCCCCGTCTGTTCTTCAATAGCCCGGGCCTTTTCTTTTTTCCCATCTTTTCTATGGGAGGAAGAAAGACAGTTAGGGTTTTCCCCTACTTGCTGGCAACTGCTTTTTTCTTTTAAGCTATCAAGAAAAGAGAATAACTTCCTCATGGAAAGTTACTATATGTAATTTACTCAATCCATGTTCAAATTCTGAATTAATAATATTATAATCATTTTTTTTTAAACAATAATCCCTGTTCAATGTTTTTACCTACAATGGTAACAACAGAAGATTTATTTATATAAATTGTCTGGGTCATTACATTTGATGTCGTGTCTTTCAAAACAAGGCACATGGCTTCTAACATCTTTAATGAATATTTAATATAAAATGGTTTTCCAAACTTGAATTATAAATAAATAAGTGTTTCCCTTGTAGCTTAGTTCAATTATTGAATTTTAAAATGTATGAACTAATTATTGTATTTCAAGAAGGGTTACTTTGTAGATATTCTTGCTTATTTTAAGTATCCTTAAATTAGAGCAAGAAACGCTAACTATGCGGCCTCGATTTGGCGAAAAATTGAACTGGTGACTTCACATTAAAGAGTGCTTTAACAAAGCACTCAATGTCTACCCAAAATTCAATGGATTACTTTCCATTATTTTTATTTATTTTTCTTTTTTCCCCAAAATTAATTTTATTCTAAAAATTAAAAACTAAAAAAATTTAAAAATGACAAAATTTAATTATTTTATACTTTTATTTTTGTTTTTTATTGAATAATTTTTGATTTAATTTTAGTTAATAATTTTTTGATATAAATAATTCAAAATTATAAAAACTTAACGTATTCCATTTAATGTTTAAATTAAATAACAATTTCAAATTTTACCATTTCCAATAATTTTTTATCAAATCTAAAACATTTAAACAAAACTTTTTAATTTATCAAATCTAAAACATTTAAACAAAACTTTTTAACCTTTATGCATAACAAATTTATTGATAAAATCTAAATATTAAACTTAAAAACTTAAAAAAAATAATAATAATAATAATATAATACTACACAGTCACGCATACACACTAGTATATATAATTTAATGCATTATTAAATGAATAAAGGAATTTTAACGTGAACGAGAGTAAAAGAAAGCTCTAGGTGATGAAAACCTACATTGTCTCACGTCAAATTTGTTCAGTATTTTGGGGCCATTGACAAACATACAGTTGGAAATTAAGAAACAATTGACTTGTGTGAGGGGGATTCGAGCGCATGCAAGATGAGTACACGGGATTCGAGCGCATGTAAGATGAGTACACGAGTAAATTAATTAAAAAGAGCATAAATAAATTTTGATGGGTAAATTAATTAAAAAGAGCATAAATAAAATTTGATGAGCAGAGGGATTGATTGAGTGATTGATAAGAGTTAACTAAGGTGGTGGATGTACATTGTCATTAATCTGTCAACATATATATTATCATTACAGAAGAAGACTCTACCCATCAACATACATATTATCATTACAAATAAGATTCTAATCAATCAAAACGTAGAAAAATTAAATTAAAAAAAAAAAAAAATTAAAATTTTCTAAAAATAAAACATCAAAATAAAATCATTTAATTTTTAATAAATTTAAAATTAATATCAACATCAATAAATTTTTAATACATTATTACCCAATAAAAAAGCTCAAAATATTATCCCAAAGTTTTGATATCACTCATGCCTTCCAACATATTTAAGACACACGTCTTCCCACATCTTTAATGAATATTTGGTTTTGAAGTTACTCATCTCTTTCAATATATTTAATACACGTTTTCCGAAATCTTTAATTTATAACTCATATTTAGATAGCTATCACATATATTTACATTGAGATTTCCATTTCATTTTAATATTTCTTTTCAATAATCCTAGTCAAAACCTTTGTCAAATTTTTATTAATATATACTTTTATATATATTGACAATTAATGTGTATTACTTCACATAATTTTTTAAACAATTATACTATTTAGCTTATTAGTGTAAAACAATTATATTATTTAGCTGATTATTATAAATCAGATAATAATCATAATTGTCAGGGTGATCTTAATTTGCCCAAAAAAACCAGGTATTTTTGGTCACTTTTCTATCAAATAAGTGTTCCAAAGTTTAAATATTTTTATTAAAATAAGCAAAACACTACTAACAATAGATAGGTCCCAAAACATCATCCAAAAAACTAACATAATATACTTCAAGAATATGAAGAGGTGATTAGGGCTAGGTCCTTGGCACTAGAACCTGGTGGGGTTGTAGCGTGGAAGCAGGAAAAATATTTGGTTTTGTTTTTTTTGTGTGGTTTTATTGTGTATCTTCTTGCCCACCTTTTTTGGTCCCTTTGGTTGCTTAACTTTGAGTTTTGGAGCTTCGGTCTGTTTTTCAAGATACAAATAAGAAATTAAAATATATTTATCAAATTGGAGGAAATTATAAGGGTGCAACATAACCAACAGTTTAGTTTGGAACGAGTGGATGCAATATCAGATTGTGTTGAGAGCACATTGAGCGTCACATACCATACATTATGGCTTCAGACCACATGGGCTTCACTCAATGAATCTCTGACATATCACGTGCGTTCGTGGCATACTATACAATACTCTTTATTTGATCACATATCAGAAAATGCCTCTAAAAATCAAATTATTTAACCCCCTACTAATACAAACTCAATAGATCTTCCCAATTTAAAAAACCCCTACGTTCACTACATATCGTAGGTATCCATTTTTTCATTAACATTTTTTATACCTCTTTATATTTTTTCATTAACTTTGAGCTCATTTTATTATACCTGTCAATATGAAAACCCTTTACCCCCTATTATATGCTCAATATATTATGTGATTTTTTCCTCAATATATATCCCCCAATATGAATGCACATGGTATGGTATTACTCCCCTAGTGAAGCCCTAATGGGATATTGTAGTAGATTGAGAAACAAGGTTGAAAGCGTGTAGAGTTGACATGCCGGAAAACTCTGGCACAGGATATTGGTTCATCTAAACCATAGTGCCTTAAAAATAATGCAACAAATTACCAACAGGATGTATGCAATGGTTGCACATGGGGGAAATGTGTCAAATCCACTTTCCATGGATGAGATAGTAGAGCAGATGCAATCTTGGAGCGAGTCCACTATGATGTTTGTGGACCCTTTTATACAGCCTTCACAACAAAACATACGTACTATGCTATTTTTATTGATGATTTCTCTAGAAAATGTTAGATCTTCTTCATGAAGAAGAAGGATGAATTTTTCTCCAAATTTGATGAATTCAAAGCATTAGTTGACAAGGAGACTGGGAAGAAGGTGAAGGCTCTTAGGAGTGAAAATGGAGGTGAATTTGTTTCAAATGTCTTCAAATATTTATGTGCCAAAGAAGGTATTCGAAGAGAACCCCCATAACCCACAACAAAATGGGGTAGATGAGAGGAAGACCATGAGCATAGTTGGAGCTACAAGAGCTATGTGACATGATTAGGGGTTGGCATTGCATCTATGGGTAGAAGCATGTAACACAAAAGTTTACTTGCAGAGCTGGAGTCCTCAGAGAATACTTGGTATGATCACACCGGAGGACGCATTCTTTGGGAGAAAGCTTGATGTGTCTTATTTCCAAATTTTTGGAGATTCAACTTATTGTCATGTTTCCAAGGATTCAAGGAAGAAACTTGATCCTACAATAGAGTTGGGATTTTTTGTAGGATACGATGAAACTCCAAACAATTACTAAGTGTATTTACCTTCAATGAGGATGACAATTGTGAGGAGAGATGTCAAGTTTGATGAGGAGAAGGATATGAGATGATCTCTGGAATGAGAGTTGAGTATTCCATTGGAGCAGGAGCTTATAGCTCTAAAGGATAAGCCTTAGGATGAGCTTCAAGAGGCTGTGTAGCAGCCACAAATGGAGGAGTAGAGAGGATGTCGAGTGGAGACACTCACTCAACCAGAAACGTCCATAGAGAAGAAAGAAGATGATAGATTGATACAGGATGCACATGTGGTCCTACATCATAGTATAGGCATAGGAGGTCACCTGGGAGGTACATTGATTACATGGATCTGATGACAAAGCTCATTGAGATAGAGCCTTCTTCATTTGAGGAAGTAGTTTCTCAACCTGTTTGGGTTGATGCCATGGTGGAAGAATATGAATCCATCATGAAGAAAAATTTATGGGAGGTGGTATTGAGACCAGAAGGAACATTAGTGGTTGGTTCTAGATGGATCTACAAAGTGAAGCATGCAGCTGATGGGAGCATCGAGAAGTAGATGGCCAAATTTTTTGCCAAAGGATTTTCTTAGGAAGAGGGAGTTGACTATGAGAAAACATATTCCCCTGTGGCAAGATATTCTTCCATCGGATCAATTCTTGCATTTGTGTAGATGGGGAAGAAGATCCACCAGATGGATGTGAAGACCTCCTTTCTCAATGGTGTTGTTGAGGAGGAAATTTACATAGAGCAGCGAAAAGGATTTGAGACATATGATTGAGAGTCACATGCATGCAGACTCAGGAGAGAATTGTATGGTCTCAAATAGGTGCCCCAAGCATGGTAAACTCGAATCGACAATTATCTCAGTGGATTGGGCTTGACCAAAAGTGAAGTAGTTGTGAACCTATATCACATTGTGGTAGATGGTAAGTTGTTTATTCTTATTTTGTATGTTGAAGATTTAATATTGACAGGTGATGAGCAGTTGATCTGCTCTTGCAAAGAGGACCTTGCAAGGGAATTTGAGACAAAATACATGGGCTTAATGCTTACTTCCTTGGGATGGAAGTATGGCAAGGTGATGGTGAATTTTTTGTGTCTCAGGGGAAGTATGCCTTTGAAATAATTCAGAGATTTCACATCAAAAGTTATAAGCCTATGGCATGGGGGCTTCACTCAATGAACGTTTGACATATCACCTGCGCTCATGGCATACTAAACAATACCCCTAATTTGACTACATATTGGAAAATACCTCTAAAAATCACATTATTTTACCCCCTAACAATATGAACCCTATACACCTTCCCAATTAAAAAAAACCCTACTTTCACTAGATATTATAGGCATCCATTTTTTCATTAGCATTTGTTATACCCATTTATATTTTTCATGAATTTTGAGCTCCATTTTTTGTGCCTACAAATATAAAAACCTTTTACCCATTATATATCCCCCAATATATTATGTCATTTTTTCCTCAATATGTATCCCCCAATATGGATGCACGTGGTATGGTATTTCTTTCCCAATGAAGCCCTCATGGCCTATGGACGCACCTCTAGCTACAATATGGAGGAACTTGGAGAATGTGACTTCAAATGAAGAGGTTGATGCTACCATTTACAAGTAGCTTGTGGGGTCTTTGATGTATCTTGTGAGCACAAGACCCGACATGTGCTATGCAGTAAACTAGATTATTCAAGCTATGATGAGGCCTATGAAGCTATATTTGAAGGCAACAAAGCATGTGTTATGGTACCTTAGAGGCACTACCGAGTATGGATTATTATACAAGTAGGACAAAGATAGTGAAGCTCCAAGGCTTCACTGATGCAGACTGGGCAGGGAGTCCATCAGATAAGAAAAGTACTTCAGGTTCTATCTTCAGCGTTATGTCCCATTAGAGTTTTTGTGTGCTAGTATAAGTTGATAGTCTACATATAAGCAAAATATCTATTTCTGGTGGATTTTCCAACATCGAGTATCTAATCTTTATTCTCCTAGTCTATGTGTGTTTATGGGATGAAATTTCAGGCTTGTTTGACTTTCTCCTCTAGATTAGATATTTCTCTTTGGATAGATTTAGGGGATATCCCTATATATTTACATGGTCTCCCTAACAAATGATTGCGCTTGAAAGCCTTAAAGAGTTGGGGGGGGGGGGAAGAATCAGAGAGGGATGAGGCTTGGGTTCTCCCATCCTGCCATGACGAGAGGGTCCAAAAATATGATTCTTGGCCATACTAGGGTTGGTGGAATCAATAGATAGAAAATATGTGGGAGAGATGGAACAATAGAGTAAAAATTGAGAAGGGAGAAATGGATGAGGACTAGTCGAAGGAAGGAGAAGCCAGAAAAGAGGAGTTGAGTAGTAAAGGATGGGCCTGATCAAGAAGTGGAACCAAAGAAAGCGCTATTGATCAACAAGAAAAAATAGAGGATTAGGGTTGAATTCAGTGAGATACAGGGAGGGAGAGAAATCCAAAATCCAAAGAAGCTCACAAAAGATAGAGAAACCAATAGAATATGATGCAAAATCAAGATAGAATTGTAGAGAAAAACCATAAAAAAATCCAAACCTGAGAGAGAAGGTCCTACAGTGAGGAGTGACACACATAAGAGAGAGGATCCTGGAGCTTTCGAGATGGATGAGAATAGTCAATGTCTCTTTCCTTGGATACTCCATGAAATAACACTATCAGGCTAGAGTCCCTAAGCTTGATCTCTTCCTGCCATGGCTAGTTCACTGTAAATGGATCAAAGTGCTTCTTGCTCACCAAGACGTCATGTTCTCTCCATTTCTCTGCATGATGGTATTTCCTTAGCCTATATCCATTCATGATTTATTCCCCACATCCTCGAGTGTGCAAAAATTTACACCTTCACACCTTCCCACTTTTTTGCACGCTTTTGATATTTGATGGTGTTGTAGAAATTAAGTTTCCAAATTCATTTTTTCCTGCACGACAACAGGGTGGCCATGTAGGAAACCAGGTGGAGGCAACATGATTTCTTCCATTATGCCATGGTGTCATCATCATGTGTGTTGTGAGATGTGGTAAATGGGTACCCCAAGTGGGCATTGAATTCTTTCTTCGTTATTTCATTGCAGGTTTATTTTAGTTGTTTTGAAGTTAACTACATCTAGTTTGAATTCATAACCTCATTTTTTAGTCAAGTCCTGCATTTTCTAGAACTTGTCTTCCAATATATTTCCACTTCTTAGGGCATGTCGGGGAATGATTACATTGAATTTTGGTGTTTTCTCAAATATGTTTTCCAAGCTAGCTAGTAGTCCCCAGTTGTTTGTGACTTTGGTCGGGTGGGAGCCATTTTGTATTTTTCTTATCATGTTATGTGAAATCTACGACTACAGATAGAAGTATCATCCTATTGTAGTGACTACAACCACCCTCCAATTTTTTCCTGTGCTTTGATTTTGGAGCCTTCCTTCTTAACCACAACAACTCATCTAGCACTAATCCAGGTACTCATGCTTTGAATGAGACTTATGTTTTTATTTTCACTTGTGTTTGCTAACTTAGCCAATTCTTCCAAGTCACAATATGATCTCCCAACTTGGTCACGCAACAGTTTTGGGCTTGCCTCTAGAAACTGTGTAATCCTTGAAGGCAGTCATCCTTGATGATTGGAATTGCATAGTTCAGACTGGAAGTCAACCTTGAGCTCAAAAACTGCACATTCATGGAAGGCAGCCCAAAACTGAGCCCAAAAACTACACAAACCTCACTAAGCTTAGAAATTGCGCAGTGCACACTGAGCTGGAAAGTTACCCAATTCCCAAGAACTACGCAGTCTTTCCTGGCAATGTGCACGGAAAGTTTCCTCTCGAAAAAGAAATAAAAATAAAGGGAAAAAAGAATCCCTAGGAAGTAGGGATCTATTATTAGTTTCCTGAAGGTGGCACATTTCTATTTTAGAAGTTTTCACCAAGTGTCACTTTTGTCCTTGACCTTAAGCATGCGCTTCATAAAACCTCATTTGCTCAAATATAGTTAATCGATGCCTCTAAATCTCATTTAAGCATTCAATCTTGGATCCCTAGCATTCCCGAAGAGATCAAGGAACATTTAGTGGAATCATCATCGCTTTTCTGGGTGAGTTTTGTTGTTATCGCCTTTTGCCGCCTTTTCTGTCACTTTTTTCTATTTCACTTGTGTGAGTGTTGTTTTTCTTATTTATCTTCATGATTGTTGGCGTTTCAACTTGTTTTAACTTGTAGAAGCATTGTTTCAAGTTATTGTTTTCCTTTCAAAAGTGTCACATCGGTTTCTTTGTCTTTTGCATCAATGGTCATCGTTGCGGTGACTCCCCTCACCAATTTGATTCTCTTCCTGATTATTTAGTTTTTGCACTTGGTCTATCATTATTCATTCACACTTCCATTGAGAAGATCTACACTTCCCTTGGTCGTATTTTGCCTTGCCTAGCTAGGCACTGCGCAATCCTAAGGCTCAAGCTCCACAATTGGCCTCTGGAATTGTACACTGTGTCATACAAGCTGGCCCCAATTGCGCATTGCTTAGTTCCAGGGCTCAACCTATCAACCTTGGCCACTGAGACTATGCAATGTGTAGTCTCTCCCAGTCTGTACCTAGGCTGAACTATGCATTGTGTTATCTAAAGCCTTAGATTTCACCCTTGGCTATTGGGACTGCGCAATGCACAATTCCCACAGCCGGTCAATCCCTCTTATTGGTGAAAATTACACAATTCCTCTCATCAAATGCCCAGATTTATGCTTGATCATGCTATGAAGTTAGATTTGCAAGAGATAATGTTTTCTTGTCATAAGTGTAATTTTTTCCCATAGGTACCACACTCATGAAGCACTTCTCTCCAACAGTCATTGTTATGATGAAACCAAAGAGAGTTGCTTCAAGAGATACCACTCAAAGAAGTACTGGGGAAGCAATTGAGAAAGCGCCAGTTAACTTGCCAATATATGAGGACACTCAAATGTTCATAGAAAAGGATTGAACACTAACGTGGCAGAAATTCCAACAGCAGTAGTAGAAGGCAAAAATCCAGTACAAGATCATGGGAAAGAGAAAGTTTCTAACAAAATAGAGGGAGAAAAAAGTTGTATATTGAAAGTGGGTTCAATATTCATGCAGGAAAATTTGGCAATAGAAGAAAAAGGAAGAAGAGAATACAGAAAGAAGAGCAGAGGAATAGAGAAAAGCAGAGCTTGTAGGTAGTAGAACTGAGATCAAAGAAAGTAGAACAATAACTAAAGGAAGAATGGGAGCCAAGGAGGAAAGAACAAGAAGAGAATTAGAAGTAGGAAGAAGAAGAAAGGAAAGACACAATGACAGAAGAAACAACACCCATTCAAGAACAAAACTAACCAACAACAAAGGGAAGAGCTAACAGATGCAGGACCGAGATCTTGTTTAGCCGATCGAAGATTTGATTGAAGTTGAAGATATGGAGTTGGGATTGGAACTGCATGATGAAGATATTGATCAGATGTTGAATGCCATGTAGGTCATCATTCAACTTCTACCACCTCCAGCCACAGAGTTATCCCCAAGCAATGATGCATGCATCATCTACACAGGAGAAGCTACATAGCCTACTATTTGATCCAAATTGGATCCTAAAACTCTCTAAGTTTTCATGACTGTTTCAAATTATGCTAAAAGATTCAAGTCTAGAAAGGATCGAAGCTATATGAAGGAATCTTCCTAACAATTGCAGTTGTGGCCAGAGCAAAGCAACGAGGACCCTCGGTCAAGCGCACAGACCGTTGGCCCATGGTAAAGTGCAATGGAACAAAACTGGCAAAACTGAAGGCTAATTCGGGAAACAGAGGTGGATAGCACTAATCGCGTATCACAGGGCATCCCCTTCAATGAAGGAAAGCCCCGAAGCACCCGGACTCAAAAACACTATAAAATTCAGAAAAGTAATTGTTTCGGTTCCTTAGCGCGGGATTCCCCAAAACCGGCAGGATATTGGAAGGCTTCAAGGCGATAAGCAGTTTTGACTGAGTCCCGCCCGATGCCACACATCAAGCGACACATGTCCAGCGGAAGAGAGAGAAAATTGCCCGCATTGGATGGGTAAACATCGTGCAACTTGTCCGCCCGATATGAAGGACGATCGTAGGATCTGGGGGTTCTAGATCGACAATGGAAATGCATCCCGATGACTGACCGGATTTGACAGTTCAAAAAGCAAGATGACAAGGGATTTGAAGTCCGACGTGGATGATGAGTTGGCAAACAATTCGTGTTCGCGAGTGATCTTGAAGCAAACAGATTTAATGGCCATTCAAATATGATTCAAGGAATTTGAAACCCAGTTCATTAGCAAATAGGTGGCCACCTCCCTACGAGGCGTTATCGAGTGATGATGACGCAAAGCAGAGGAATTTGAATGAACAGAGAAAAGGAAACCAGAAGGCCGAGAAGCAGAAACGAGCAGTCAAAAAATATACTGGCTTTAAAGCCATGAACTAACAGAAGCAGAGGGCAGGCACATACAGAGACGCAGAAAGCTAATAGCAGAGAACAGAGAGTAGAAGCCAAGTTGACTTGAAGGCAGCATCGAACCAGACAGAGCCATAGAGAGTCAGAGAGAGTCTGTGTACTCCATTGTAGGCTTGAGAGGTTCAAGCAACTCCTCAACATAGGCCTGTCATACTATTGTGACCCTCAGAGATCGAGTTTCAGTAAGGAGAGTCTGTGCACTCCATTCCTACTGACTTCATTCTGTTAGTGAGACTCGAATCGAGCTCACTATTATAAAAACTCTGCTTGAAACATAATAGAGAGGCCACCACTGAAAGGCTGGACCAGGAGACATAGCCCATGAGTATTGGGTGAACTCCTTATTTGACTTGTTTTGTTTACATGTTTGACTATTATGTTTTCTCTGATTGCCTCAGTGTCTCTGTATTCTAGAAATCTTATCGATCCATTGCATAAGTAACATAGGCACCTCCATGCACATGAGTCTGTAATACATTTCATTCTTTATCCTGGATAAATTCCAGATCAAGTGGTATCAGAGCTCTAGGTTTTATAAGGTTAGACAAGCTTGTGTTGGATTTTGTTGTTGAATGCTAACTAGATCAAAGCTTAAATTAGGAGAAGGAGAATTGGCTGAAACTAACTTGGAAATTGGAAGAGTCTATTCTAAGAGGAAAATGTCAGAAGAAAACCCCTTGGAATCAAACCCCCAGTTGATGGATAGTTTTATGACCCTGAGATCCATGGTGGAGGAAATGTATAGGGACTTTAAGAGACATAGAGATGAATATTCATCAAGCTCCAAACAAGACAAAGGAGTAGAAGAATCTCTCCTCCATGACCATTCTAAAGGCAAAGGGAAAGAAGAAAAATTTCTCTCGCCTCCTAATAGCCCTGAAAATAAAAAGAAGACATCTTTGATTAAATTAGATGTTAAATTTGATTGACCAATATATGATGGAGAGTTGAATGCAGAGAAGCTAGATAATTGGATCAGACAGACTGATGTTTATTGTAGAGTGCAGAGCATCAACTCAGACAAGAGTAAGATTCAGTTGGCCAGCCTACGCCTTGGAGGCACTACCTTGGTATGGTGGGAAGGCAGGACACAAGTTGACATGAAGAAACATGGTAAGATTCTTTCTGTCTGGAGTGAATTTGTTTCTGAAATTAAAAAGCAATTCTATCCACTAACCTACATGCAGCAAGCCATGATGAGCTAGCAAACTCTTCAACAATTAAAAGGGAAAAGTATACAAGGTTACACTCAATAATTTAGGAAAAGAGCTTTGATTCTAGGAATTTCTGTAGATATAGGTATTCTACACAGCTACATGAGGCACACTATTCTCATGTTTAATCCCACTAGTATAGATGAGGTATTCGTTCAGTCTACGCATCTAGAAGCTAGAGGTAATGGGAACCCAGAAGTTGGGGGATCATCCCAACCCACTGCAAGCAAAAATAAGGAGAAAAGAAAACAAAAATGGAAAGAGAGGAAGACAAACACTGTACAAAATGTTGAAAAGTGTGCAACAAGAAATGCTTGTTGAGAATGCAACAAGATGATGGAGCTTAGTGAAAAGAGTCGCCTTCACTAAGTGGGCCTGCAGGCTATTTTTGGCGCAAGTCTATTTTTAGACTATGTCTATTTTTAGACATATGGATCATGTCTATGGGTTGCAGGTTGTTGTTTATGGATAATTGATCAAGTTGGGAAAAATAGATGGACTTCTATTTTTAGATCACAGCGGAGTGACTGCTCAGTCTAAATATAGAACAGTCAAATATTATTAGCTCATAATAATATTTAGACTATAAACTTTGTCTTATTCTCTTGGAGCACTTCAGGATGAGCTACGGATGTGGTACATGCAGATCCCAGAAGGAAATACGTGGTTACCTATGGGATGACTAATAATTGCATGCAGGACTTCAGTTAGAACTCAAGTGAGTTGAGTTTAGTGGACTGGAGGTGCAGTTGATGGAGTTGTGTTCAGTTTAGCTTTGTTAAACTGGTTGTATTTAGTCTAACTGGCAAATAGACTAGAGATGAGTTGGGGTGAATTAGTTATTAATTAATTCACAAGTTATTAACTCATAATACAACTAATCAATACATCAGTTAACTCAGTTGCATGTCAGTGCATGTTTAGTTCAGCAGGGACGGGTGTTAGAGAATCAGATTGCTATCAGTTGTGACTATAGTTGTGCACCAGATCTTGCACAAATCAGGGGATTAAGTATGCCAATGAGTTTGCACGTATTGTAGCTTGGAAATACATGATTTAGCCAAGGAAAGACGTGGCTTCCTTGGTATTATCATCAGTTCTCTTGCAGGTATTGAGCAGAGGAGGCAGGCATAGCAGCGGAGAAGATTTGAGCCAGTGATTGATTCAGATCTGAGCTGTATTGTGTGTAACAGAGGTGGAGATACTTGTGAGAAGTATTATGCTGTGTAATGTTACATGACTAAATCATTAATATACAGATAGTTGGGGTTTTTAGCGAGATGCTTTCCCCGGGATACATACTGTGTTAATGTGTGAATGCTCTTGATGTTTTATTGTTATTGATGCTCCTATATTGATGATCAACGTAGAGGAGCTTATGTATTGTGTATGTTTTCCACAATAGTACATGATCAGAATAATCTCTGTTGAATATGTGTTAAATTATTCAAAATTTCTACATGGTATCAGAGCTGGTTGATTTGTAGAAGAGATTTCTACAGGATATCAAAGCGAGGATGGATCATCAGATCTATTATTCAGGAAGTGACTACGTTTTTATTTCTTCAGGCAGAGTCTGTAATTGGGCCAGGTAGCCTCTGGATTCATCCTTATTTTGGAAGGTGAGATATCCGGTGAATGCCCATACAGTCGATCTCTGTACAAGAAATACTTCGTTCTCATGAATTTTAGATCGGAAGCAGTTGAGTTTTTTGAGCTAGTGGAATGGCGCTCAAGGATAAAACTCAGAAACATTAAGTATGAGAATGGAGACAGTATGCCCCAGTATCTCACGAAGTTCACCCAATGTCGGGATGAGCTGGGAAGTGTGGGAGTGACTGTCGATGATGAGTCTAGCACTCCTTGGCCTTCCTAAGAGCTGGAATAGCTACTGGGACTCGGTGAATGGAAGGGAGAAAACTGCCAAATTGGTGATCCGGATTTAAACAGGAACGCAAAAAATTACAGAGATAACCATATACACAAATATGCAGCGGAAATAATACTTCATTTCATTAATGGAAAATACTGAAATATGCTTACAATCAGAAATGGAAATAAACTAGCTAGGGCGATGGTATCTATCTCTGAGAAAAGATGTGATGGCTACATG